>JALLAP010002231.1:0-11040 GCA_036939355.1 Thalassiosira profunda | reverse complement strand
AAATGAACATGTTCGGCCACTCCTCCACCAACTGGAACCGGCGCAGGACCCGCGAAACCCGCGACGGGTCCTCCCAAATCGTGGCCATCACCGACAAGCAGACCAAGTCCCTGCTGCGGGAGCGGGACGCCAAGATCGCCGCCCTCGAGAAGGAGGTGCTGGGATTGCAGAACAAGATCAGCAGTCTGAGCAAGGAGCAGGCCGTGGCGGTGGGGAGCCAGCGGAAGGGGAAGAAGGGATTGACGCCGTACGGGAACACGGTCCGGGTGAGCACGAGCAAGTGCAGCGCCAAGCGGCGCCAGGTGAGTTGCACTATGTTTTTGGTGCAGTGCTCTGCATCTGCATTGGGGAATTGCACACTCTCACCACATGCCACCTCTCTCCCTCCTCCATCAACAGCTCATGGCCGAGCGCGCCCGCATGGGACGGAACGCCTCCATCTCCACCCAGGCCGTCCTCAACTCCCTCCCCGACGAGCAGAATCCCAAGCAGGCCCTCGTCAACCGCATCCAGGACATGTTCCGGAGTCCGCACGAGCACGTGGGCTACCTCAAATCCGAGCAATTCGCCAAGGACTTGCTCAAGCTGAACAAAAAGGTCAAGGGCATTCTGGAGGACGAACCGCGGTGCGTCTTCCTCCAGAGTCCGGCGTACGTGTTCGGGGACATTCACGGGAACCTCGAGGACCTGCACTTTTTCAGTGACAACGTGTGGAACCTCGGGATGAGCCTCACGGCCGGGAACTTCGTCTTCCTGGGCGATTACGTCGACCGCGGCATGTCCTGCCTCGAGGTGGTGGCGTACCTCCTCGCCATGAAGCTCAGCCTTCCCCAGAAGGTGTTCCTCCTCCGGGGGAACCACGAAACCCGCGACGTGAACGGGTGGGAGGAGCACTACGGCGCCCGGTCCTTCATCTACCAGTGCCGGGAGCGCTTCGGGGACGAGTTGGGGTACAAGGTGTGGGAAATGACCAATTCGACGTTCGATCGGATGCCCCTCGCGGCCGTCGTCGACCAGGACATCTTCTGCGTCCACGGGGGCATCCCCCGTCCCATCTCCGACTCGTCCGTGGAGGGCGGGCGGATCAAGGACATCCTGAACGTGGACAAGGTCGCGGGGATCAATCCCCCGTACGAGCACGAGGACGACGACTACCAGCAGGTGGCGTCCGATTGCATCTGGAGCGACCCGGCGAGCGAGGACCAGGAGGAGCGCAGCGTGAATCGGACGACGGGGTACGGGGACAGCCTCCGGGGCGGCGGGGCCATCTGCTTCGGGCACAAGGCCGTGAGCAACTTTCTGCAGCAGCAGGGCTTCTCGTACATCATGCGGGCGCACGAGGCCCACGCGGAGGGTGTGGCCGTGAGCAAGGGCGCGAGGGTGTTCACGGTGAGTGTACCGCGTGCCAGAAAGTGCTTCTTTCGAGATCACTCCTTTCTCATGTTTTCTCTCTTGCCACTCGCAGGTCTTCTCCACGTCGAAGGATCACAACCAGGGCAACAACGCCATGGCGGGATGCATCCTCATCGACTTCGAGAAGATGCAGGTGATCAACCGATCCCCCGCCTACCGCAACCAGTACGTCCACCGCCGCGACTCCGTCAGCCTCGCCATGCTCAGCGAGGCGGAGATCAAGGAGCGGGTCCAGCTGGGGTTGATCGAGGGCCACGTCGGCGGCGAGGAGGAAGAGGAGGGCGAGTTCGAGGAGGAGGAGTGGGAGGAGTTCGACGAAGATGAAATGAACACCAGCCGCGAGGAAAATGGTAGCTCGGAGGATGACGGGGAGGGGTACGTCTTCGACGACCGACGCAAGTCCTCGGTCGATCCGGGCGCGACGCGGGCTTCTCCGGAGGGAAGCTCGCACGACAACCACGCATACGACGTGGCGTCGAGCGGGATGAACCCAAAGAAGATCGATTTTGAAGGGAAGGGCCGTTTCCAGACCATCAACGAGGAAGACGANGAGCGGGATGAACCCAAAGAAGATCGATTTTGAAGGGAAGGGCCGTTTCCAGACCATCAACGAGGAAGACGAGGACGAGGAGAGCACCGTGAACGGAGACGAGGACGACGATGAAATGGAGCCGTTCGAGGATTCGGAGAACTACCAGCCGGGCGCCTCTTCGTCGAAGTCGACAAACGTCAGCCCGCTGATCAAGAAGTTCAACATTCGCAGCTGATAGCCGTTAGAGAGTCACTCTCACGTGTTCTTGTTCTGTGTGATCGGTGCCATTATAGAATAGATTGGTTGCTACTAAAAACAAACCATGCTAGTACAACATCTAACGCACTGCTCTTTCTTCACGACCACGGATGTCGTACTACCAAGGGCTGTGCATTTCCTCCACTCTACCGACGTGAGAATCGTCGGACGCAGCTCCTGGTGTGCCCTTTTCGACATCCTCCCCCTCCCGCGGCGTGTCCATGAGCCCCAGGCCTGCTCCCGGCGTCTCATTGATGTCCTCCATGGTACCCACATACGAGACCGCTCCCGGCGTCTCCACAGGGTACTCGCTGTCCGAATCATCATCCTCAAAGGGCTCCATTGGCGATGGCGGAACGTCCCCTCCCATTGACGCCCGAGACCCTGGAGAGGCTGGAGCCTCGTCGCCGTAATCCATGGTGGTGCTAGTCAGAGTATTCGGCACTTCTGCATCCCCATCGCCGTAGTTTCCGCCGTACAGCGCCCCATACTTGCTCGTCATCTCCCTCTCCGTGGCTGTGTAATCTTCGTACGTATAGTTTTCCGTCTCACAGTCGGTGGTCTCGTCGTCCGAGTACACGCTGCGCATGTCGAGCTTGTCGGGGCTGGGCAGCAGCTGCATGTCGTCCGGCTCCAGCGGCACCCCGGAGTCGGCTTGTGCGGCGACCGATTGGGCCGCGAGCGAATGCGGATTGCCTGTGTCTTCCGGTCCATCGCTGAAGAACTGGCGCCGTCGCCGGCGGCGGTGGTACGCGAAGAGGGCGATGGCCAGGGCGACGGCGAGGATGAGGAGGCCGATTCCAATGGCGAGCAAGGGTGGGCCCTCATCCTCCTGGCCGGGGGCGGTGGCCTGGGCACCGTCCACGGTGGTGGTTCCAGTGGAGGGGTTGGCAGTTCCATTGTTGGTGTTGCCACCCAATCCATTGGCGCCTTCAGCTCCGCTAGCCCCTGAATTGTTAGGATTCGTGGTCGGGTCAGGATTTGTGGTGGGGTTGGCACCGTCGCTGTTGGCGCCATCGCCCGGAGAATCTGACGTTCCTTCGCCTCCCGCATTGGAGCCTCCGCCGTTGGCGCTTCCATCGGTGGCACCGCTTCCATCGCCTCCGCTGTTGGCGCCATCGCCTCCTTCCTCTTTGCCTCCTGGACCAGGGTTTGTGGAGGCGTTGGCGTCTCCGGTGCCAGTACCGCCATTTTCATCGTTGCCGCCAGTTACACCACCACTCTGACCCTTGTCCAACGCATCGTCCCTCACACCGACATACGAAACCTTCAGCACATCGTCGCTGGTGTACAGATCGGAAGTCATGCCGTTCTCGATCAGCTCCAGGAGGTGGGCCTCGGCCTCGCCGGCGTCGGACGACTCGGGGATCCACGCGGTCATGTACCCTCGGACGGGCGTGCATGTGGAGGACGGGAGATCTGCCTGCACCTCGCATTCGTCTATAAGCAGTCGGTTCGCAGACGGTGAGCCGAGAGAAGATGGTGCGGAGCGTCGCAAAAGATTCAAGGGTACTCACAGGTACCAGCCAGGCTGTCGTCGACCGGCTCACTTCCCAACGCCAGCACCTCCTCCCGCCGCAATCCTCGCAGCTGCCGCCTCCGCAGCCTCTCGCCGCTGGTATCGCAGTCCACCAATCCGAACTGCCCCGCCAGGTCCGCTGCCACCGCATTCTCAAACGAAGACAGAACGTCCTCCTCGAACTCCGAGGAGGTGTGCAGCTCGTAGTCGTAGGTGAGCGTGATCTCTTGAGAGTTGGTTGGTGCCGACGCTGCCTCGTTGTTGGGGCTGCCGTCGGCGGTGAGTGCGCCGCCGGAGCAGGAGTAGAATGCCGGCCCGGACGGAGCGCCCTCCTCGGGGCCAGCAGTGCCCGCGGCTGCCGCTGTGGACTTGGTGCCGGTCTCGGCCCCGGCGGCGGCGGACGCCCCCGTGCCGGCGGCCTCGCCGTCGGTGCCTTCAACAGAGCCGTTGGAGTTGGACGCCTCGGTGGCGACGGACCCGCCGGAGGCCGGCCTCGTGAACGGGGGCGCCGTCGCAGCCGGCCTCGCAGCCGCCGTCGTTGATGCAGCAGCAGTGGCCCCCGTCGCCACCACCTCCGTCGCCTCCGTCGTAGTGCACGGGCCGCTCAATTCGAACTCCGAGAACACCTCATCATTGACCTCGCCCGTCGCCTCGTCGAACCAAATGTCGCCCCCGAACTGGGACTGCTCGAGGGGAAGGTTGTTCTTGACGTCGTTGGAGGCGCAGGGGTTGTTGGGCTCGCTCCCGCCCTCGGAGGGGTCGGGGTTGGGGGTTGCCTCGGCCATGGTTTGCAACTCTGCCTCGGCTGTTGCAAAAGTGAATGAGGGCCAGCCCAGGTGGACGCGGCTCCAACTAGGTACTTGTTGAGTAGGAGTGGACCGCGCACGCAAGACCGATAATGCCTCCTCCAACGCGTCGGCGGGCAAGAAGATGTTTGTGGGTTGCCGCCGCCACAAGAGCAAGTAAGGGGACGCCAGTGGTCGTGGCTGTGAGCACGTCTTGTGCGCAAAAATTGCCGATGCAAATTTTGTTGAACTCGCCTTCTCGATTTATAACAGGTTCCTACGTAGACTCAACGCCTAACGGACCTTCCCTTTCTTTCAGGCAACTTTTTGGTGAACAGGTGGGCCAGAAGATTCATTATGAATAGGTGGTAGGTTTAGATCACTACATCGATTGACGCTTGGACGCGCGTGCCCTCGCCATTGCCATCCTCTGCTGCCGCAGTTCTCTGGCATCCTCTCCCTGAAGGGATGGGAGCGACGCATTGGGTCTGCTGTACCGTGCAGAGGACGACCGCATCGGCTCATTCGATCGAGTCAATGCAGGTTTATTCTCCACAAAGACGTCGTTCTCGCTTCCACTCGATTCGCTGGAACAACTCGATGCGCTATCATCGTCCCCGTACGCTCTCTGAGGAACCCTGCGCTGAGAGTTCGATTGCACATAAGGGGCAGATTTGCTGCGCGCAGTGGCTGGGCGCTGAGACGACATCGGTGGCACATCCTCCGCAGAAGATTCTGACGGAGAATGGTATGATTCAGAGTAGCTGTCCTCGTAGGGTGAGGTTTCGCGGCCCATCACTTCTTTACTTCCATTGCCCTGCATTTGCCTCATGTAAGGTGGGGCAGTGCGCTGTCCCGATCTCTCGTTCATATAACCCTGGAACGCCCGTCGTTCTCCATAACTCTGTCGTTCGCCTTGCAACTTTTCTCGGTACTTCCAAATGGCGAACAGAAGCAGACAGAGGAGAACGACGCAAATGATCGCCAGCACCCAGATGGCAACCTTGTTTGATTCCCCTCCTTCAGATTGCGCATAGATTCCGGCTGATTGCCCACCAGAATACTCTGAGCGATCGCCTATGTAGATTGCCTTCTCCACGTTGTACGTCTCATACGAGCCCCCTGCCATGCCCGTTCGAATGATAGTCTTCATATCTTTGGATACCTTTTGCAGTGACGATTCTGAGGTGCCCGGTATGCCATAGATGGTGAACCTGCCTTCCACAGGGGTGCATGCAGTTGGATTAATGGTCTCGANAGGTGCCCGGTATGCCATAGATGGTGAACCTGCCTTCCACAGGGGTGCATGCAGTTGGATTAATGGTCTCGATATCGACGATGCATCCGGCTGCATCTGAATCTGGCAGATCAGTACTGCTCGACTGCAGCGCGATGATGCTGTCAAATCCACCCAAAAGGCTCCGGAGCCCTCTGCCAGAAGTTTTGTAGCAACCCATTTTGTCCGCAAGATCTCTCATGATCGACGCCTTTGCATCTCTCAAAGCATCGCCGACAGTGATATCGATCCCATTGTGGAGCTCGTAGTCAAATGTCACATCAAGAGATGGAGGAATGCTCGTATCTGACGCGTCGAATCGATAGTTGCCACAACTATACCGAATCTCTTCCGCCGCCAGGCTATTCGATGTGTGTGCTTCCGACACTGGGCCATTCGACGTGTGTGCTATAGTTGCGGGCTCCACTGGATGGTGAGGTACAGCGCCAAACGAGAACTGCATCTCTTTCATCACGTCCTCAAAATTCTTCGCCCGCTCCGGGCCTCCATCCAGCTCTCCAGTACCGCACGGCGGATTGTGGCACCCTCGGTTGACAATGCCAGACACGGCGTTGATGAAGGCGTCGCCTTGCATTCCTCCATCGACGAACTTATGCAGCTCTGAAATGTAGTTCCAGCCATCCTTGTCGTAGGTCTGGACATCGCTCATCCAGTAGAAGAATCCAGCTGAGATATTTTGTACGAGTATGAAAAGTGAGCGTCGTTTTCAATGCAAGCTATGAAGACCCTTCAACAAACAGGCCTCACCAATCCATTTCAGCTCCTGGTGCTCTTTGCTCGAGCAGATGGCCTCCGGATCCCGACAGAAGTCGATACCTGGATACTTCGATTCCCGGCCCTCGTCCGCGGCGCGTTTACCTAAGAAGTAGTTTAGCTTGCCGAAATTACAGCCTCCCCGCCCTTCTGGCCCACGTAGGCATCGCACGTCCCCGTTGGATTGGCCCAGCCGTCGCACTCCGCATTGAAGTCCCAGTATCCTGTTTGGGGGTAGAGGGACTTGGGTCCGCATTGGAGTGGTCCGGGGGCGCCCCACCTTTCGATTTTGTGAGTATTGTGTCAGTTGTTGAAGTCGACGAAGAATGATGTTCACATGATGTGCACAAGATGTGCATCACTCACCATTTTGCGTTGGTCACGGCCGTGATGGTCATCTGCGGATCGACCTCGCACTCCATGTGCCTCTCCTCCTCGGAGCAGTGATAGTCTTGGTAGCTCTGGCCCAGCTGGCCGCAAGCGTTGCTGTTTGATCAAAAGTGTATGAGTTGCCCACGCAGACAAATCACACAAATGCGACATCCAACATGCCAAACTCACCTGATCGGGTACATCTCCTCCGCCCCCACGCGATCCCAACTATTCTCATCGCACGCATCATACCGAATCGTCTCCTTCATCGCCTGCGCCAAGAACGCCGCGACGTTCACCAGCCCATAAACATGGCACGTCTCGCATTCTCCTCCCAAATACAGCTTCTTCCCGGCGACGCCCTGGGAGTGCATCACCTGCAACCCCTCGAAGAAGCCGTCGAAGCGGTATACCGTAGAGGGAACCCACTGTTGGTCGGGCGTCTCGTAGAGGAAGAGGTCGTTGTTGATGGCATCCTTCATTTTGAGGAGGGACGCTTCCACGGCGTTGATGCCGGTGATGCCGGCGAGGGCGTTGGAGTTGGCGTTGGAATTTGAGGAGGAGGAGGATGCGTAGGACGACGACGCCGACGAAGAAGAACCTGGGGGCGTCCACGGCATGCCCCCGCCGCTGCCGTGCCCCTCGTGCACCAGGTTGTCGATGACGCCGACCGATCCGACCTCGGCCGTGCCGCAGCTCGTCCTCGCGAAGCACGCCTCGCCCGGGGGGCAATCGTCCGCGGTGCCGCTGGGACACGCCCGCTCGCACCGGTTGGCGTGGTCGAGGCTGCTCCCGCAGTAGCTCCCGCCTCCACCGATGGCAGCGTTGGCATCGGTGCCGATGACGCAGCCCGTGACGCCCGAGAAGCACACGTGTCCGCTCGGGCATCCCACCCCGGTCGGGCAGGGCTGCGAGCAGCCCGCGGCGTCGGAGAAGGTGGCGCCGCACCACCAGAGGTCGGTGCTGGCGAGGGCGGGTGGGATTACCGCGAGCAGGAGGGCGGCGAGCCTCCCTGCTGCGAGTTGGGACGCCCTCATCGTCTCAGTCGAGGGGCTGATATGTGATCTGAATCTCGCGGCGTTGTGGAGATTGAGGATGCAACTTAGCTCCAACCGATATGAACGAGCCAACGCGAATGTGCTCGCCTCCACCCACTTGGTCTCTTCTGCCCCGTCGAGTTGTGGGGGAGAGGTGGAGGTGCGGGAGCTGCCCGTGCGGGAGGGGGGCGGGGGGGGGTTGGCTGGAGAAGCCGATTTTTTGCAAACCAGCCCCCGAACGGAGAGACACAAAGAACCTCAAAGAACCTGAACGTTTCCGTGATCCTTGCAACCGGCTTTGCAACCCAAAAGTCACATAAAATCACGTGATAATAGGGAGGTAAACGTGACAGAGGCCGAAAAATCACAAGACAAACCCACAACAACAAAGATGATGCGTCGTACACATCAAAGAAAGAGGCCGCCACTACGCCCAAGCCGCGCGGCTGATCGCCGCCTCCGCGCACGGCTTCCCTCTACCGGTCGTGTAGGACGGCCGGCGCCCATAAAAACGAGCGTGGCGCGTCTCGTTTGCGCTACAGGCGACCCCCTTCACACGTGCGAGTGCGAGCGACCTCCCGCGGCAACTGTGTGGCCAAGACGCGGGATTTTGGAACGCCCACATACATTGCAATTGATGCGGCGGACATACGAATATTACGAGGCGAGACGGGGGAAACGATTGGCAACGTCACAATTGCAATACGATCGAAGATACAGCGGGAATTCGGTGCTGTGGGTTGAGCTGGGAAAATGGTTGGGATTGAGTTGGACGGCAGCTGCAATTGCAATGCAAACGCAACAATGATTGCTCCTACAAATTAGGCCTGGCGTGGGCCATCTATGTGAAGGAACGGGTTGCCACCCGGCAACTTCCTAAACGCTAACAATCTGTCCTTCACCGTATTCACCGGGGTATCGGGCCCACCGCACTGTTCGTAGATCCGATCGATTGCAACATCCGCCGCAATGTTTCTCTTGCACATGTTATCGATTGCCGTCCAAATGACCAGGCGCCTGCTGTAATTGAACTTATTCCGTCCACTCTCTTTGGGATCGAATTGGCTCGCAGGTTTGTTGCCGCCGACGCCGGTCTCCCACTCCTGCCAAACGACGTACAAATTCTTTGGCCGGCTGACCAAGTTTGCTGGTGCACGGGCAGGCCTTTCAGCCCCTCCTCCTCCTGCATTCCGCCCGCGGACACCAGGCATGATTGCAATTCGATTGACATTTCGTTCCATCTTATCAATTCTGCGGGTTGTTTCGGCATGATGGCTTGCCATTGAGTTTTGGTTCTCGACGACGGTCCGCTCGACATTCGACACTTTGGCCATCATAACGTTCTTCCACTCATTGTCGGCGCCTCCACCGCCTGCCCCATGCGCGAGATTGCTCGGAACCTCGTCAAAATACACAACTCCGTCATTCTCGGACACATACATGAGGACTTTCTCGACGGGATTCTCGCCCGCTGCCAAAGTATTCGGCGCCGGTGCCCCTTGCAGCGCGTTGAGAACTCTATTGCGGATGCTGGGGGGGACCTTCGCTGCATATTCTGCGTCAATACACGCCCACAGCAATGGCTTTGCCAATATTGCAGCCACACCATCGCCGAAACGCGCTCGAATCCCCGGAGTGACGTGTTCAACGAGCCACTCATCGGACAATCCACACCCCGGCTTCAATTTGTACAGGCAAACGCCCCCCACGCAAAGCTTCGACGCGGCTCTGATGTCGGGCCAGGGCAGCACTGTGTCGGCGTACTCCTCCTGCACGCGCTGATTCTTCCATCTCGCGCGGTAGTCCGTGAAGTCCTTGAGCACGCCCCTCCTCCTGGCCCAAGTGGTGCCGAACTTCTTTGTCGAGTGCACTCCAAGCCGATAGGACGGGTCCGATGCCTCCTGAGCAAGCACAAAGGTAGGCCCAGCGATGATTGCCCTGTTTGCATTGTACAGCTTGTCCTTTGTTCGATCCGCCTCTGCATCCATCTCTTTCTCTGTAGACTGTTCCGTTGTCACTCCATCACAGAAGAGCCACTGGCTTGTCATTCCCTGGCCCCTCTCAATCCAGCACTCCAGGAACATTGCCAGCGCCAAGAGCACGCAGTACAACGGATTCATTGATCCGAGAACGATCTGTTGAGGACAGTCCCGGTGCTCCTGCACGTTCTTGGACCACCGCAGCTTCGTGAGAAGTGTGAAGGGATATTGGGGGCTGACTTGCAATGTGTTCTTGAACACATGAGATGCATCGTCGCCCCGGGCAATCAGGTGGAACATGAACTTCAGCATGGCCGGAAATCGGTACCTCCGGTCGAATTCATTCGATGCCTCCAAGCTGTGCAACACCTGCTCGAATTCGCTGCGCTCAAATGGGCGGTCGGAACACGACTTCTTGCCCAACCCCCGCGTCTCTTTCCGCTTCACCTGTTTGATCAAATCATTAATCAGCATCGCCCGCGTCGGATTGCCTTCCTTCCTCACTTCATCCCAAGCCGTGAGATTGTTCACCACGAAATATGAGATGTGCTTCTTCCAGGACTTCAGAGAATTTGCCGTCCCGAGGCGGGGGCTGTCCTCCGGCGCCGGCTCCTCCTTGCCGTAAACTTTCATGCACATCCACCGGTAGAGAGTTTGGGGGGTAATGCGCAATAGCTCCTCCACAGAGAACTCCCAGTCGTCCGGGTAGTCGATCTGGTCGGTGTACCGCATGAACCGAAGGAGGGTGCTTTTGTATTTGTTGTAGTCGTTCGGCCGATGCAGGCGGGCCATTGGCATCGTCCGCCCAGCCGCCGGCGGAGGCGGCGGCGGTAGCGGCGGCGCGGGCGCAGGAGGCTGTGCAGGAGGCTGCGCCGGGACTGCCGGCGGCGCCGGAGGAGGGGGCGGGGGCGGCTGATTATTGGGAGGGGGAGGAGGCTGCTGCTGTTGCTGCAGGGCTTGGTTGAGGGCGAGGGCGTGCGTTAGCGCCGGAGGGGCGGCACGGACGGGTCCGCCAACTGGTTGGATCGGCGGAGGCGGCTCCCCCGCGTTGGCGACGGCGAGGGCGGCCGCAAGCGTACCGTCCCCCGCTGCTGC
>JALLAP010002230.1:0-11004 GCA_036939355.1 Thalassiosira profunda | reverse complement strand
TGCTCTTGCCCCCGCCGCTCTCTCCAACAATGGCAAGAGTCTCGCCTCTTCTCACGGTCAAATTAAGCCCACGAAACACTTCGCTGTCTGGCCGAGTGGGGTAGTGAAAATGAACATCCTTGAACCGAAACTGTGGAGTGTGCAAGTCATCAGAGTCCTCGCTATACGGAGCAAGTTTGGCATCAACAGAGGGATCCGACTCTTCGCTGTCCTGCGAGTGACGTGCCGTGCTTTGGGCCTGGACAAGTCGGTGATAGAGGCCCTTCTTTGCCATCAGTTCGGCGTGCGTTCCAGCTTCGGCGATCCTGCCATCCGATATAGCTAAAATCAGATCTGCGTTCTGCACTGTGGACAACCTGTGCGCCACGATAATGGTTGTCATGTCGTGTTCCTCGCTCAGAATCTTATCCAACGCCTCCTGGACAACGAGCTCCGATTCGGTATCCAGGGCACTGGAGAATTCATCCAGCAAGAGCAGCGTCCGTCTCTTGACGAGGACCCGAGACAACGCGATTCTCTGTCGTTGGCCTCCAGATAACTGACCGCCCAAGTCGCCTACCGGGGTGTTGTATCCCAAGGGAAAGGACTGGATGAAGTCGTGAGCGTTCGCCATTTTCGCAGCTTGTTCGATCTGCTCGTCGGATGCTCCGGGACATCCGTAGGCAATGTTGTTGCGGATGGTCGTAGCAAACAGCTTTGGCTCCTGATTGACCATTCCGATCTGCTCTCGAAGCGAGCTCACATTGAGGTCCTTTATATCAACGCCATCGAAAGAAATCGATCCTAATACTGGATCGTAGAAGCGCTCAAGGAGTGACACGATGGTGCTTTTCTGCGAGGACGAAGATCAAGGTATGTGAGTCGGTGTGTGCCCAAGTAACAGGAACAAGCAGCTCGTTCGCCTTACCCCTGAGCCGCTGGAGCCTACCACTCCGACGGTCTGGCCCGGTTTCAACGTGATGCTAAAGCGATCCAGCACAAGTGCCTCGGGCCTTGATGGATACGAGAAGCTGACTTCGTCGAAGCAAATCTCCCCCCTCAGTCTGGAGGCAGATTTCCCTTCAATGGATGAGGAGTCGATTTGATACTTTGGGAGGCTGGCTGCCAAGGTCGGGCCGGACGCATTCTTGGACGAGCCATCAAGCCTTGAATCATTCACTTCATTCTCCAGCTTGCGCTCCATTACGCTAATTGCGGGATAGCACGCGGCCCTGGCATCCATCAACGCTTCGACGGCCAATGACAATTGCGGTATTCCTGCCGCGCCAAGAGTCATTCCAATCAAGGCCCCGAAAATTCGTTGTCCGTCAGGCTCGCAGCTGTCGTTCAACTCGACCAATGCGCCGGACGGATCGCAGCCGTCGGCTCGGACTTGGTCGTACAACAGATACGACCCGTAGAGTGTCAGCACCGCACTCCTCAGAAACAACACCGTCCCCAGCACCAATCCATTCGCCAAACCTGCAATAGAAATATGAGTGTTAGGCATACAAGCATCGCGGTGCTTCAAGTGGGCTAAGTGCACAACTTACCCAACAAAGCAACCCTACTCGCCGCGGACTGGTACGCCCGCTCGGTGGCAGCGCTGTATTTGTCCATCAAAAGTTGAGACGCATTCAACGAATACACCGTTCGGATGGCCGATACCGCCCCCAGCACAATGGACCCGGCCTCGGCGTAGCTCTCGTTCGCCCTCTTCGCCTGCCCCTGCGTCATCTTCATCAGGAAAAGGATGCTCGCGCTCATGGTCGGCACGACGGCGAGCAAGACCAGGCTCGTGCGCCAGGAGCAGTAAAAGGCGTAGGCAAAGCCACCCAGAAAGGTGAAGAAGAACTGCACCCCCTCCCCGAGCTTGCGGCCCACTCCGTTCTTGTATCGAGAGCCGGCGGTGGAAATGAGCATGGCCGTGCCCGACACGTCCTGCAAGTCGTAATACGCCATGTCTTGACGCAAGAGGGCGTCGAACCACCGCGTCTTGAGCGAGTACGTCATCTCCTCGGCCGCAGTCTCCAGCAGCGTGATCTGGGCCGCCGTCATCGCGAACGCAATGGCACCGATGATCATGAAGATGAAGGCCAGCTCTCGAATGTCGTCCCGGAATTGATCGGAGCCAGGAACACTAAGCACTCGGAACGTGCTCGACTGAACATTCATGTGAGCGTAATTGAGATTTGCAATTGTTCTCTCAATCGGTACGACCACTTACCAGCACGAAGGCCATGGCGGGGTACACCATGCCCGTGACCGCTGCACATGCGAGGCCGAAGGTGAGGCCGCCCCACTTCCGCGGCCCCTCGCCGAATTGGAAGACTTGCCGGAGGGACACTTTGTAGTGCTTGGCCAGGTGCTCGCTGGGGATGCCGCTCTCTTTGTCCTTCTTGTCCCCATCTTTCCCGCCTTCGTCATATTCGTACTCTGTTGTTTGGGCCTTGATGCTCAGGTTGTGCTTGTGCGCTGGGCGTTGCACTGCAGCTGCAGCGTCCACATCGCGCACTGCTGCCTCCACATCACGTGCACCATTATCTGGCTGCTCGCCCGCCGCTTTGTCTATGAAACACTCGGGCACCGCGGGATCGCCGCGCGCCCGCTCCGCCCGCTCGAACGCGTGCTCCACTTCGGACGTCGAGGGCGGCACGGGGAAGCCATCTTCGTCGAGCAGATCGACCGCGTCGTCCGCGTCGTCGTCTCGGGGCACGATGAAGCCGGCGCGATCCAAAACGTCGGCCTCGTCGCTGGGGGCGGCGCTCCCGTGCTGCGAGGCGAAGGGCCGCGTGGGGAAGGCGCTGTTGTTGGCCGCCATCGTCGTCGCTTTGTTCTAAGCCGCAGTCGCATGCATAAGATGCAGCCAGAGCGCCGCGACCGAGCGAGGGGGGTGTTCGCAAAGGTTCGCCATCGTTCGCTTTTGCGTTGATTGGTCTTTTATCCGTCTGGAGGCTGACACTTTAGATCTCACTAACAGATTGCGTACTAAGAACATATGGAGGGAACGCTGTTCGGCTAAGTGGCTTTCCTTGCTCCACGTCAACCGTCAACTCATTCATCATTCATCCATCAACTGCATACTGATACTGATCGCTTCACTTGCAACGATGGCCAGCGACATCCAAAACCAGCTCGCCGCGTACGGCTCCTTCCTCTCCACGACGCTCCGGCCGCGCCTCCAAGCGGCCGTCGCGGCGCGGGAGGAAACCGAGGGCGAGATTGCCGAGTACGCCGCGCTGCGGGGCCAGCTGTTGCAAATCGAGGAGGAATTTGGCTCCACATCGGAGGCACCAACGAAAGAGATGAACGCACTGGTGGACCTTGCCCACGGGGCCGTGTATTGCAATGCAAAGATACCAAATCCGCGCACGGTGTATGTGTGTGTAGGGTTTGGATTTCACGTGGAGATGACCCTGCCCGAAGCCATCGCGTTCATCGACAGGCGCATCGACTATTTGGAGAGGGACGTGCTCAAACATCGCTCCGAGGCGGCGGCGGCAATCGCCAAGGACGTGGAACGTGCGCTGGAATTGCTGGAGGAGGCGGGGGGAGAGCTGAAGGAGGCCGACAGGGGCGATAGTAGATGAGGGGATATGAGGAGCTGAATGTGCTAGTATTTGCAAAGCAGGTCGGGGTCGCCAGGGGTTGAGGAGTTTCCAACTGTTTCGGTTCCTGAGAAGAACCTTTCCCTTGGAGCGCGTTTCCAACTGTTTCTGCTCCCGAGAAGCTGCTCAAGAGGGTGTCCTCCAAAACGCCGTCTGGCCAGGTCAATAAGAGAGGGCCTCCCACTACGCCGGTCAGGCGCCCAGAGGTCAATCTCTGGTCAGGCCGTCTCGCGATGCCAAATGATGATTTAGTGCCAAGTGAGTACTGGCTATCCCGTGGCCACGATGGTCTTTACGCCTTGGAGATGGACAACTTGCAGCGGCAGATGAAAAGTGTCATCTCCAAACTGAGACTGAGACCGAGAGAGAGCACACTTGACGTTGAGCTTTCTCCTCGGGAAGGGCGCGACGGAGCCTTATTGCATGATGATGTGTTGATGCCCTTGTGGAAAGACTTCAGCGATGCAATTTCTACTGTGGACGACAGTGTCTACGATTACTTTACGCTTTTCATCGATAATGTGCAACTGTCAAGACCGGTGTTGGAATTGCTCGCACCAGCACTACTGAATCAGCCGTTGCTTACCGAACTGTGCTTGAGAAACAATTTGGTTCCACGCGATTGCCTCCACATCATCTCAAAACTTGTTGAGTCAAATCCGGAGTTAGATGTGTTTGCCTTTTGCAATCCGATTGAGTCCGACTTTAGTTCAGCCTCGGAGTCTGGGTTTGGTGCAACCTCCCTTGCGCAAGCCGTGAAGAACCATTCCTGCATCGACACGCTTTCGTTCAATCATGCCGGCTTGGGCCGCAGACCAATGTTGATGGAATCAATGATCCCGGCGATGTACAACCCCTATTTGAAAACAGTGGCTCTTAGCCACAATGAAATGAAGACTGCAGGGGCTGCTCTCATTTCAGACTACCTGTCATCGAACCCTCCCCTCGAGGAATTGTATCTGAAGAATAATCATCTTGGCGACCGCTCTGTGAGGCTTCTATCCGAATCACTGAAACTGAATACCAATCTCGAACTTCTTGACCTCCGCAACAACAGCTTTGGAGAGGCTGGAGAGCTCGCCTTGTGTCTCTCGGTGTACAATCAGTGCAGTCTCAATGACCTCTACGAATCCAATCACACGTGCCATTTGAGGTTCAACTTCCGCTTGGTTCCGTTTAGCCCGCCGCTGACAAAAGAGGGCCAACGAGTGCTCCTCAATGGCAATGATGGGTCGCCAAGAGACCGACGAAAAGCAAAAATACTCCACTTCATCGCCCCGGCTTCCTTCTCGGAATTCTTCCAGCTGTTGCCGTACCTCTTGGAACTTTTCCAAGACAAAGATGAAAAAATGAGCCTCACTCGACTCTATCGAACAATGAGTAACAATGTTCCCTGGTTGTTCAACAGGATGCGCAACAACGCTCAGAGGTATGCAATAAGAAAGAGAAAGGCACCCTCTGCACCAGCAATAGGAATGCGTAGAAGCTCTAGAATAAGAAGGATAAACTAGTGACTCACCGTGGGTGTGGGTGCTTCCGCGAGAACTATCAATATATCACAGCGCCGATTCACGATGTAGCATCCCCGTGAAGCTTTTGCAGTGATTCGACGAGTGTCGTCAGTTCCCCATCGCAGGCGTTAGCTTTGTTCATTTCCAACCGAAAGGCGCGGTAGTGGTGATTGGTTCCGGGCAACGAGTGGATGCCCGCCGCTGCAGCCCCTCCAAGACCTCCCATGCCCGGGTCTTGCACTCCAAACACCACCCGTCGCACTCGGGAATGCACCAGCGCCATTGCTTCGTAGGCATTTGGCTCCTTCGTGAGGTAAACGTCGTATCTTCACACCACGAAGGGAACAAGGTTAGTGCAGTGCAGGTCAATATGAATCGAATGAGCACACACTGCGGGCGCGAGGTCTCACCCTGTGCAGAGATACTTTGCAATACAGAAACGTAACGCGGAGCGGAAAGTGACTGTTAGTGCAGAAGCCCATTTGCCCATCCTTTGGGGACATGCACAAAGTAGTGTTCTCACCTGGCCAGACTTGAACTCTTTCGATTCCATGCCACTGCCCAAAGCTACTTCTCGTTCTTTCCGGCTGACGCCCTGAATTGCCAACATCGTGGGTGTACAGAGAGGATTTGCCTCGTCCGGAAAAGATACCCAAGACTGTTCCGTTGGTGTTTGGGCATTTGACATGCCCTGCAATCGTCGCTCCTTGGATGCCCTCGATACAACCGAACCATTCGCGGGGTCCATCACCACTATTCCTACAATGTCCGACTCTCCTGCATCTTTGCTCTTGTGCGAGTCCCTCCAATTCTTCCACTGCTCTCTTCCCGCAAGCGCATCATCGACGGCCTCCTGCATGCCCTTCTTCATCATTTCGACTTCCTCCGCAGTCAACGCCTTTTGCTCCTCTTTGTACTGCGCCGTCTTCTCCTCGAAGAACAACGTGGGCCAAACCGACTGGTTCCATTGATCGAGCTCCTCCTTCGTATGGGCGGGTCTGCCGGGCAATGATCTACGGACAAAGTTGTTGCTCTCAGGTGATAGATTGTATTTTGCGAGGATGAATGCAAGTGATTGTGGAGAGGTTGCACCGAACGCGTTGGTGTTGTGGTCAACCGCTGCCACCGAACCGACGAACATGTCCAGAGACCACGGCGCCGCGTCTTGTTGCTTTCTCTTCTGGTTTGGTTTGGGTCGTTTCTTCGGATGTTGGTATGTGGCCTCCTTCGTTCTATCGTTGCCATTGCTTTTGTCGCCCTGAGTTGCATCGCTGCTGTTGCTGCTTTGTGTGGATTGCTCCTGCGCTGCAACATCAGGCTTAGATCGGGCGCGTATCTCATCTTCGGTTGCGGGTCTTCGCCTAATTCGCTTCAAATGATCCGTCCTCGGAAACTCGTCGGCAGAGGCATACTCATTTGCAATTCGCGATGGCTGCGAGCTGCTCGGTGCACGTGATGTGTCATCGCATCGCAGCGGCAATATAAAGTTGAGGTCGCGGGCCAGCGGGCCGCAACACCGCGGCTCGATGTTCGTCAGGACGTAGCACTCGATCCGCTCCGGCGGGGGTTCCTCCTCCCCCGTCGGAGGGCTCTCTATTTCGACGAAGCCGCTCATTTTTGGGTGCTGGTGCCCCAGCCACGAGGGTTGCTCGACGAGGGGGCAGCGGCGGCGCGCGCGAGGGGTTTTCTAACTCGCGTTCCCTCCAATTTTAATACTAGCTCCTCAATACGTACAAATTAAAGCTTCGTAGGGGAAACCAGTCAGTGATTACTAGGTACTACCTACCCATACGCAAGCATATTTCCTTCTAGCCTATCTACGAAGCTTGTATCAAAGATTTCATCTGACGCAAAAAGCTGAAGTTGACAAAGAACAAAGCACCTCGAGGTCGTATGCCCCGCCGCGGCGCTTATCCAGCCGCCACCCTCTCGCCGCCGTCAAGTTCGGAGCACGATGGCCAGCCTCCGGCGCGCCACCAAGGCCAACTACGTCATCCATGATCGGGTGGAGGCCGAGGTGAGTTTGATTTGGGCGATGTGGCGACACGAGAGAACCTCTGATGGATTCTGTCGCTGGCTGCACTTTGCAATTGGTATGCGTTGCTCTCGCTTACACCCGGCCTAACCATTCCCTTCGCTGTGCTCCCTAATATTGCAGACCTCAGATCGGGAGGATCACACTTTCTGGTAAGAATCCGTTTGCAGGGCTGAGCATTCGATGCATTGCAAATAATGCACCTTGCTTTGTTCTCCTGTGTTGTATGCACCGAGCTAACGACGCAACCCTCCTTTGATATTCAGTGGGATCATGTTCCCCGTCAAGTGCAAGGAAATCCTCCCGGTTGACCATGTAATCATCAGTAGTGTCGCTGTGAGGGGAGCTCTCGGCCCTCTAACTGTATGGTGAGCATAAGATGTGCATGCACACACCATGCACCTTGATTGCAGATACAAACTCATTCCATACGTACCTTTGCAACTCACTCCAGGGTGACCAAGGACGAGAACCTCGCGGGGGAAATCTCGATGAACAAGAAGCACTGGACGAAGGTCTACGAGAAGACGCACCCGCCGTCCTTCGTGGAGTACAAGACGCTGGACCTCTCGGCCAACCCCATTTTCCTCAAGCCCGGGCAGGTCAAGGGGGTGTACATCCACTCCACGAAGCGGGGAGACGAGGCCATCGTGTACGACAACAAGCAAAACACCAAAACACACGACGATAGCATGATTACCATCCTGCCTGGAAGGGCCCACGTTAGCGAGAGGGTGTTCGGCTCGGTTCCCATTTGGGGGTGGTAAGTTCGGCGCGTGTTCGGTTGATGCTATTGCAACGTTGCTTATGATCGACTTCATCACATCTCAATGCACAGGGGAAGCGCCTGGCGGGACAATCGCGAGTTCGTAGGCCGCATCAACTACGGCGCCTGCTACCGCCTGTGGAACCCGAGCACGAACCTCTCATTCGGAGCGAACTTTCGCTTGGCCGCTCGCGTCCTGTTCATGTGCCAGCGTCGCCCGGAATGCCCCTTCTCCAAGCTCCCTGACGATTGCCTCTTTTACATCCTGAACATGATGCGGTGGGACTGGCTGAATGATTCGAGTAAGGAGATGAGGCGGGAGCAGAAGGAAGCACGGAGGGTGAGGCGGCGGCAGATGCTCGAGGAGGCCGATGCCGCGATGGACGAAGCCGAGGCGAGGCTTGGGAATGCCGTGCCTGTGGAGGGTGCACGGGATGGTGGAGCTGTGTTGGGGGTGGACGAGGTGGAGATCAACGACGTCGACATGAATGACAGCGATGATGACTCTGAAGATAAGGACACCAGTGATGATTCCGATTCCGACGAGGATTCCGATGCCTCGGACGAGTACGCGTGGGGGGATCACGTCAGCTCCCGCAACGCTTTCGTTTACAACCACGAGAGTGATAGTGACAGTGCCTCTGATGAAGATGGAGAGGACGAGTCCGGTGGCGAGGAGGGGGCGATGGGAGGGGCGACGGGACGTCCCCGACGGAGCGCCATGCTGAGCGCCCGGCGGACAATCCTTCAGTTCCTGCAACATTAGGTGAATCATCGGTCGTCAGCACCGCAAGGACATGTTAATGCACCCCAACAAACTTATATTTGCGGCTGACTCTGGGGAAGAATGTACAGTGAGGGGCGCCGATGACCCTTCTATTCGGGGCTGTAAATTGATTGATTGATAAAAGTAGGATACCTTACTTAGTCTGATTGCTGCTCTACTCAAACGCCTCCCAATCGTCGCTGTGGTAATATTCCGCGAGCAGCCGGTAAATGTAGCTCGGCTGAAAGCCCCCGGTGTTCGTCACGAACAAATCGATCAATTGCGGCGGGATGTAATCGTGCACCGGATTCACAAACTCCACCTCCGACAAGACCGGGTCGCCCATCAATCCGTAGTCCACCACCGACGACGGGCTGATGAGGTCGTTGAGCGTGTCCTGTCCCTCGTGCGGATACATCGGACACAGCTTGAACATTCCGGCCACCGTCACGACCGGCACCGAGTTCCGCTTGGCCGCGAGGGCGACCATGTTCGATCCGCTGGGCGCGATGAGGCCGCCGTTGGCCAACACCGCATGAGCGGGCAACAGCACCTTGTTCACCCGCGCCATGATGGCGAAGGTGGCGGCGTCGTGGATGACCGTGGTGTCGATGCCCGCCTCCGCCAGATTCTTCGCCATTTGGTGGCCTCCGAAGTGGGGAGCCCCCTCGCACACGATCACCTGAAACTTCCGCTTCTTGGCCGCTGCCGCTTTGAGAAACTGCGCACGTGATGAGTGCAGTTGTCCAGCACAGGGATGGATAAACATGCATTGGTAGCATTTGCATTCTGTACTCACCAGCTCCACCGTCTTGGACAGCGCATACGTCAGAATGATCTCCCCGGCGTGAATGTGCTGCACGGCCTGGTCGTTGATGTTCTTGTGCAGATCTTCCAATTCCCCCATCATCTCCTGAATAGCCTCCATGACGCTCTGCCGCAAGTCGTCCCTCCGCTGGTAAAAGTGGGGAGGATACATCTGCACCGCGGGGTGGGTGTCGGAGGAGGCGGCGGCGTTGATGCCGGCGTCGGACCCGAAGGAGTCGGAGCGGAGGCGGTCGTTCAGGTCGCTGCCGGAGTGGGTGCGGGAGTGCCGCACGTTGACGTGCTGGGGGTGCGCCCACAGCATGGACGCCAGCGAGGGAGTGGAGCCGGCCGTGGGGGTGACCCGCAGTTTGGTGGACACTTGCTCGCTCAGTTCGTCAATCTTCTCCATGTCCGACGATTTGCCCTCTCCCTCCGCGGACGCATCTGGAGCCACCCTGTCGGCCTCGTCTCTTACTGCAAACATGATCCGCCGCACCATGTTGCCAATGGCCGGCTCGCGGTAGCCCCCGGCCGCGTGCAATTCGTTCCCCAATCCCCTCAACAGCGTCAGCAGCTGCGCCGCGTTCTTCCACCGCGTCGGTCCAATAATCGCCCTCAGCAACTCCACCGTCCTCGTGGTGACCACCCGCCTCTCCCGCCCATATTGGTAGGTTCTGTGCCGCGACGACGGCGATCCACCCGCGGCCGTGTCCCCGTCCGGTGCATCGCCCCGCGAGGAAAAGCGACCGAGGCGCAGAGATATCTCAAATTCATCAAGCAGCGCGAGCTGCTTGGGATGGTTCGATTGCAGCCACCGCCGCACCTGGGCGGGGTCGTCGAGGGTGGCGGGGAGGGCCGCCGCGGCGGTGGGGGCGCTGGAGGAGGAGGAGGCCATGGCTCGTCTCGGCGTGCACCGTGCTGTCGGCTTTTTGTGGCTCTCGCGCGCCCAGGTAGGAAGTCGTCTATCCGTCCGTCCCGTCCACCGAACTGGACCGACCATCCCCGCGCCCTTCTCAGCTGGGGCGAGACCGATTGCAATGCCAGGATCAAGAGCCAATACCTTGATGCAATATCGCAATCTCTCTAGAGGTTATTTCTCTACATACTACGCGTGGCCAACATTCAGATCTGCAGTTTCTGCCTAGTGGCAAACGGGATCGATCTGATCATTCCCGACCAGGCATTTGGCCTTGTCCAAAACTCGTCGTGCCGTCCTCCATAATACGTGCCCAAGATAGAATCCAGCACCTCTGACGTTCGAATTGCATTGTCTGCCCTGGCCGGTGACCGTGCGAGATCATTCGATCTGCCAGCTGTATCGCCTTTCACACCACGCAGCTCGTTAACCACCGATTGGATGAGTGGCTGTGCTGCATGCTCCGGTGCATCGAATTCAAGTGTTCTCATCAGCTTGCCATCGGCGTCCAGCACGCTGATGGGAAGACCGGCGCCCATCCCTCCCATGCGCAGCGATCCATTTGGTCCCGAAATGATCAATTCGTCGGCGTCGGGCAAATCAGAAGTGCCGCTGA
>JALLAP010002226.1:0-10460 GCA_036939355.1 Thalassiosira profunda | reverse complement strand
CGAAGGCAGAGAAGATCTTGTCGAAGGCCGATGTGTCAAGTCCGCAACAATTGCTAGCTGAGCTGTCCACAGCATCCGTCTACAAACTCCAACATGAAAGCACTGCATTCAATACGATGGTGGAAGCGATACGAATTGTCGCGCTGGCAGGAACGGTGATGTTTCTTGTTTATTGGCTGTGGTGCATGGCGGCAGTAAACGAAGACCCCAGCTCTGGGAGCGGCAACAGCGGAGCGATGGCCACAGTTGCGTACGCCGTCGCTCGCATTTTCTGCTGCACTTCCGGGAGGAAGGATCGCGACCAGCTGTATTTTTGGTGGGAAGATCCTTGGAGTTGCTTTCCGGAGAGGCGGTACCTCCTGCTGCTCATATTCTGCTTGCTGATGCTCCAAAATCCGCTCTTGGTCTATGCATTCTTTCGGACGTCTCTCTACGGAAGCTCGTGGTTTAGATTCTTGGCAGACTCGATGTCGGGAATCAGTGTCCATGGAATCTTGTTCTTATGGCTTTGTCTCGTTCACGGGCTGAGGTACCACACTGCTGACATTGCTCGGCGACGGCTTGACCAACATCGGCGAGTTGTAGAGCTTTCCAAGTCGACCAGACACATCGCGCCTTCGCCCAGTGGATTTGACGACAGCCGATGGGGCCGAGTCAAATGGTACTACTCGCAGTACGGCGATGTCGACGGGGGCTATTCCTTGGCGCTGCGGATGAAGCACGATGTGCAGTCTGACTCCTTCGTGGACTACATGTTTCCAAAGATTACGTTATTGGTGTTGGGTGTGGTGGCATCCGTAACTGTTGCCGCAACCCGATTTCCAATGGAGAAGAGTTCGATTGCCGAAAGAGTTGAGTTGAATCCTGATCGGTTTGGCCGTGGCAGCACAGTGTACGTGATTGGGTCCATCGCACAACTCCTGATCGTGCAAATTTGGTGCTTATTCATCGTGTATACGAGCTTCGTCACGGGTGGGCGCTTGAAACGAGAGCCTTTCCTGAGCACCAGGCCCGCCCAGCTAGCGTTTCGAGTCCTATCTTCCATTCTCCTCCTCGGAGCTGGATTCAGCATTGCGTTGTTCTGCGTCCGCTCGCGAAATCTGGTGGGCAATGATGACTCTGCTGGGAATGAAGTTACCTATGACACATCTGTAGGCGGCGGCGAAGCATGGGACTCGAAGGCTGACATCTTGTTTGATTTCATCCGCCACACAAGCACGGTCATTCCGTATGTTGGGTCGGCATCGACGATTGGACCTGGCAAAATACTTTACGCGACAGCGTGCTCTTTGGTCGTTGCCTACATCTTCCTGCCATCGTCGCACTTTCAGCCGTCGAAACGAGAGCAGCAAGCAGCGGAGGAAATAGCGTGCGGCCATCCTGATCAGTATTCGAGGCAGAACAAGCTGTCAGACATGGACAAGAGAATGCAGGGGAAGGATAAGCGTTTCGTGGTGGCGCTGGCTCGCAACACTCATACGTGGAGAGTCTTTCCCTTGCCAATGAGGAGTCACGGGTTGATGAGTCAGCACACGCTGAAAGAACAGCTGAACATCATTGGCACCTTCCAGCTGACCGGTCAGTTCAATAACCACAGTTTCAAGTTTGGTCGAGGAGCAATCTACAAAGGCAACTACACCCCGGTGTTCTGCGTGGAAATAGCGTGTTGGTTGCTCGAGGCCTCGTGGCAAGCCTACTACTCTCCAACTGAGTATTCAACGAGCGATTGGGCTCCTGGTTTGATGAGTCTCGATTCCATTGGTCTCAAGCTCGAGCACCAAATCCACGACAGCGAGACTGACACGCATGGGTTCGTTGCGAGCAATATCTCAGAACAAGTCGAAGGAGAGGACGACAGCATCATCGTAATTGCATTCCGAGGAACGAATTCCAGATCAAACATCAAGACGGACCTGTCGTTTCGCCAGGTTCCGCTGCCGGAGAAGATGATAAGTGACGTCCCAGCGTTCAACATTCGTCCTGGACTGCCCGTGGCTGTGGACGAGACATTGTGGGAAAGGAACGGAGAGCCATCTTCTCCATCAGTGTTGCAAGAGATCCTTCGGCAGCAGTCGTCTGGCAAGTATTCTTCTTGGCCAACATCTACAGGAAGCAGCAGAGTGGGACATGTCGAGCCAGAACACTCAAATGTAATACCAAATGTCTCGAGCGGCGCGAAGGCCATCATTCGGGCCACTCCCATGGCAAGACAGGCCCTTCCCTGCGTGCACGAAGGGTTCCTTCAAGTGTACAGCAAAGTGAGACGGGAGATCATCGAGACCGTGATGTGCATTCTGAAGCGGCAATTGGACACGGCCGTCGAACGATGCCAGCGGCGGACTGGGGGTGCGAGCGGAGACAACGCGCAGCCTCTGTCTCTTCCAAAGATATACATCACTGGGCATTCGTTAGGAGGGGCAATTGGTCAGCTTCTGGCGCTCGACCTTGCAAGCAACTGCGAGATCGTGGTGGAGCAGCCTTTGTCCCAGCGCAAGAGCTCAGGGAGCAACAATCCGTCGAGGCAAAGCCTCTCGTCGCTGGACGAAGAAGTGGCAGCACAATCGCTCGACACGGGCGACGTCTTCTGGCTCGGACAAAAGTTGACTCACCCAAAGACTCCGACAAAGACAATTCGCGTCCGGCCAGCCATCGCCGTCTATACCTACGGCCAACCTCGCGTGGGCAACCTGGCCTTCAAAACAATCTACAAGAAGCGCGTCCCGCACACCTTCCGCCTGGCCACGGAAGGCGACGCCTTCACGACCATGCCGACGACGGGTCCTAATCCTATTTGCGGGGGCATCTATCGCCACGCGGGGCTCGAGGTATTGTTGGAAGAGGGGTGCACGGGGAACATATTGGTGGGGCCCACGGTGGTGGAGACGCTGTTGCGGTTCACGAAGGTCCGGACGAGCTGGGCCGCGCACATGATGGAACAGTACAGGGAATCGCTCGAGAGCGCGCTTGGGAAGGAGGAGCTGAAGGAGTACTACCGAGGGCACGGTGGCAAGGTGAGGCACGGCCGAGGCCTGGCGGGCAGCGGCGCCGCGCTTCCGTCGTGGGTGACGAGCGTGAAGCGATCGCATGACGTGTGAGACTTTTGGCCTGGCCAAAGAAGCAGAATCTCCAAAGGTATTGCCAGAGTCTCGCTGAGAGATCTTTGTCATTTGCAGCGCCGCAGCACTGTCTCTCCGCTGCAGATGCCTCGCGCTAATTCGACTTGCTAGGTAGCTTCCCATTTCATGCTGCCATCGTAGGCAGAGCTTGTTGCGTGTACTTCTCTCTCACAAGAGCGCCGCGCCCTTCTTTGCAAAACGAACGCCTGATCGTCTTCACATATTCCCCTTTGTTAGGACCCTCTCCGTTCTTCGTTCAACACCCTAATATCACATTCGCCTGTTCTTTTCCAAACATCTTTCTCTTTCCCTTTGTTACTCCTTGTCGTCTCTCACATCGGCGTAAATGATCGGATCGCTCCGCGTCAGCTGCTCCGCGTACGTCTCGGCAATCTCCATCGGATACTTTCCCATGAACGCTTCGCCCCCCTGGTATGCCGCCTTGAACAGCGTCGCGGCATCATCTTCGCTGCAATCCTCGACAATCTCGTGGATGCGCGTCACCACGTGCTCCTGGTCGTACCCCTCGTCCCCAATTAAATAGAGGCGGTACATGGGC
Source organism: Thalassiosira profunda (assembly GCA_036939355.1). Taxonomy (NCBI): domain Eukaryota; phylum Bacillariophyta; class Thalassiosirophyceae; order Thalassiosirales; family Thalassiosiraceae; genus Thalassiosira; species Thalassiosira profunda. The sequence goes on along the minus strand of JALLAP010002226.1, from coordinate 6,785 downwards.
GCATCCTCGAAGTCATTTTCGTTCAACTGGTCGGGTTCCGAGGGCTTGAACTTCTTCTTCTGCTTCGACTCCTGCTTTTGCTTTTGGACGGTGGTCGTGACTTGTTTGGTTTTGGGCGTGGCGATGGCGGACCCGCCGCCCTTGTCGTCGCCGAGTTGGTGCAGGGGTGAGAGCCGCCGCGCGTGGGTGTGGAGGGGCGCCGTTGTGAAGGCCGCGGCGGAGGTGACGAGGGCGAGGGTGCCGAGGAGGGTGGAGAGGGGCGCCATGGTTGGAGAAGCAAGAACAAAAAGGTGAATGAAGGAGAAGGCAACTCACAAGTTCCACGCGGCTGCACAGGTGTGTATTGTATGTCTATTCCTCCCTCCGATCCCTACACCCTCACATTGCAAAGATCGAGATCCGAGATCCGGGCGGTGCAGTCCGCCTCGTACATAGGCAGCCGCGGCCTTCCCATCCCACGCCACGATGTACGCCGCGAGCCCCCAGCCCGAGCGGCGGCCCGGCCATGCGGAGGGCGCGTACCCCGTCGCGGCCCTCCCCACCGTCTCCGCGTCCTCCTACGCGGCCTCTCCCTACGGCTACGGATCCGCAGGAGGTGGGATCAACGGGGGAGGCGCCTCCTCCGCCAACGGCCGGCTGGCCCCCACCACGTTGGGATTGCGCAAGCGCGACGCTATTGCAATCTTCACGTGCCTCTTTCTATTGAGATTGGCGTTCAACCCATCAAATACTGCGGCGTCGAATGGCCTGATCGATTTCAGTGACAGCAGCATAGGCGCCTCGATGGAGCTGGCGTTTTATGCGCCCTTCCAATCCCATCCGCCGGGATATAAAGGAAAGAATGCGAGGACGGCAAGGCCGGTGCCATTGGATGTCGACGGGGATGGCGTCGTCGAGGCGGTGGTGGTGCCCGTCTTTATGAAGCGAGGGGAGGTGGCGCAGGAGAGGGAATTGGAAGTGGAGGAGGCGAAGAAGCGGAAGAAGTCGTTTGCGCAGCGAAAGGCGCTGGAATCCAAGACGGAAGACTCCGCGATGGAAGGATGGGCGGACGAAGGCTCGTGGGGATTGCGCGTGCTAAACCTCAAGCCGTTGCATCGCCGCGAGACCGAGGATGGCGAGGGCATCTCGTTGGCCGGCCCGTTTGCGCCAAGAACGCTGTTCCTGTCGCCCCTGGTGCCGTACGCCACCAAACCATCCGACGCCAGCAGTGGAGACGAACATGCAGAAATGAATCAAAGGGGAACCTCTCCGGACACGTACCCCATCAAACTCCTTCCCCTGCAAATACCGATCCAACACGTGCGTTTGGGAGAAGAAGAAAAGTCCCGACAACGACACAAGAAGGAAACCTCGGGCGCGGGCGGTTATGGCAAAAAGTCGGACATCCCAGCCAAAGACGATCCGCTGCATTCCAACTACGATCGAACCCGACACTATTTCTGCGGCAAGGATTGGCACCACGCCGCGGCGAGCTGTCACAAGCACTGCCCGGGGGGACTTTCAACAGAATGCGGCGAGGGCGAGACGTGTTATGCGGACACTCCGTGCGACGTTCACATCGAGCCGGGCGACAGTTCCGCTTCGGCGGATGCTGCTGCCCCGGGGGACGAGTTTGAAACAAAAATGGCGCTGACGAAGCTCGGGACGCTGCCGGGGTTCGCCACCGTGTGGTCGGACGGCAGCGTGAGCATGCACGTCGTCACGGCCGATATTGCTCCTGCGGTGGGGAGCGACGGGCATCGAACAAAAAGGGCGAAACAAAAGGCCAAAAAGCCCGAGCTAGAGCTGCGGCAGCTGTGGAGGGTCTTTCCGCTGCAATCCACTTCGGACGGTCCCAGTAACGTCGATTTCGAGGAGCTGGGCATCGCCTTCGAATCAGGCGCTATTTACGGTGGTGCCTCGCCCTCGTCGCCGGACACCAAAGAAGGCAAGCGCTACGGAGACAACGGGGCCATCATATTAGGAGGCAGGTATTACTCGGAGAATCAGCCGCTCAAGGTGTCCTTCCACGCCCTCGATGCCATGACGGGAACGTCGCTGTGGGATCTCAAGGGGAACAAGGACAGCGACGACAAGTCGAAAAGCAACGAGCCTCCCATACCCATTATTCACACTACTTCCTCGGCGCGCCGACGGTCCCATCTGCCCACCACCGACATGCTCGATCCCGATCTGGACAACGAGAATGCCTTTATTGAGGGTGATGATATTATGACGTCGGAGGAGTGCATGTCGCACTTCCGTGCGTCGGTGCTGGACGACGAGAGCGGCGCGCTTCCGCACGAGTTCTGGGATGACGGCGAATTTGGCAGCATCAACGTGGGCAGATTCGACAGAGGCAAGCGCGCGGGCGGCAAGAGGAAGTCCCTGGGGAAGAAGGGACGGCACATTCTGAACAAAAAGAAGGGTGGGCCCGGTGGAACTGCGAAGGGAGCCGGAACGGCCGGTTCGGGGGGCAACATCGGCCAGGGCGGACGATCTGTGGGCGGCAAGGGAGGTAGTGGCCACGACAGAAGAGGAGGGGCGAAGGGCGGGCGGAGCAGCTGGCAGTCGGACCTGTTGAGCCGTGCGGTGCCGCGGCGTCTGATCAAACAGCAGCGGTACAAATCCCGGCACCCGCACATGGGCAAGCCGAACGTGGTCCTTTTCCACGGACGCGAGGGGCTGGCGGTCCTGTCGCTCAAAAATGGGCGTCCTGTCTGCCACATTTCACTGATGGATCATTCCCTTTACGCTGACATGGACGGCGACGGGGTCGTTGACATTGTGCAGGTGGTGACGTCCCCAGAGACGTTCCAAAAATCCAACGGAGTCCAAAGCCTGATCCAGCGAGTTGCCAAGGAGGCCAGCGAGTGGCGCTCTCAACCGGACTCACCTGTGATATGCCACGCGTTGGTGACGAGCGGCCTGCCTCCACGCGAGGAGGTCTTCACTGCGCCACTGTGCGTTGGAGGGCCGGTCAACCCCGGCAGACCACAGCACCTCAGTGCCGCTGCGCCATTGCTGCTCGAAGGTTCGCTGGGCTTTGGAAACGATGTCGTCTTCGCCATGAACAGTGGCGTCGTCGTTCGTTACGACTTCAATGGACGCGAGGTTTGGAGGAAGAGAGGTGGCCTGAAGGATGGAACGCCCACGTGGGATTCCGGAGGCAGGTCGGCTCCCTCCTCAGCCTCGGCGTTCCTTGGCAGAATACAGTTTGGCTCTGTCCGTGAATCGCACACGTCAGTGTCGGCATCCTCTCACAGAAACCAGCACCGCCCCGGATCGCCTGTGCGCCCAATCTTGCTCTCGGGAGAGGATGGTGCGGCGCTCATATCACCTGCCAACGGAAAAGTCTTGTCTGCCGTCACCTACCCTCAGCGTGTGGCGTCGCATCCACTGTTGGCAGACCTGACAGGGGATGGCACTGATGATTTGCTTGTCGTGAGCGATGATGGAATCTGGGGCTATCGCGTTGTGGTCGAGACGGGCCGGTCGGGTGGATTCACCATTGTTGTCGTTACTCTGTTGATTGGAGTGGCACTGGCAGCGTTGGTGCACAAGACGAGCCACCAGCCAGGGCAAACACCAAAGCGGAGCACGGATGCTTAGAGCTGTTGATAGGTAGCGCATTAGGTTACAGCTTAAATGATAGCAGGACATTCTTCAAGATCTGCCTCTTCATTTAGTGATTGTGGTAGCAGTGCTCTTTCGTGGGTTGCTGTCAGATGTGTGGCGGTGGTGGAAAGCGATGTGGAAAAAGGCTTGGGCCAGTACAGTACTGATCTCGCGAAGGTCTCGCATCAACGAATCGGTGGGTTCTTCATGGAACCGGACGAGACTGTGCTTCAAGGCACAGTCCCTGGTTGTCTTCGTGAGATCAGCTCTTCAAGGAGCAGCGCACTGGCTTGGGCCTAGCTGGAGCAACAGGAGCTGTTCTTCTCTTCCAATCAATCATACTCAAATCAGCGACCTCTCGTGCAGGGAGGCTCCTCGACAGCGACATCGTCGTCAAGAGAAAAGGCTTTGAACAGATTGGTGACAATAGCATCCTCCTCCCCCCAAAGGTCCTGCGCCCCCCTCCTATTTCGGCGGGGTTGCGTGGCCTTAGGCGCCGGCGAGCCCAAAAGCATGCCCAACGCGCTCCACGCGAGTACAGAGTCGGCAGCTTCTTTCTTGGCGCTCAAATCGAGCTTCGGATGAGCCGAAATGAGGTCAGCTGCGCCAACGGTCACAGGGGAGTCTGCAGAAAGAGACGGAATGCTGTGGTCGTCATCATCTTCGTCAACAGTTCCTGAGAGAGATGGGATGTCATCGGAGCTGTCCTCTTCCTCTTCGTCCTCGTCGCCCTCAGCTTCGGCATCGTCTCCGCCAGCGCCCAGCACCAAATCATCCAGATCCTCCTCGCTTGCACCCTCGCCATCATCCCAAAGGTTTGTCGCTGGCTTCCTACTCTTCTTGGCAACAGCCTTGGGTGTCGGTGAGCCGAGAAGCATACCCAGGGCACTCCACGCTAGGACAGAGTCAGCAGCCTCTTTCTGGGTAGTCTCCTCTTGCCGCAGCGACTTCGCAGGTGTATGTTCAGACTCAGGAAGCTCGTCCAGGTCGATGGGCTCCTCCAGCACAACCGAGGGCACACAGAGGGACTCGTCTTCGTTATCGAAGGTTTCATCCTCTGGCCCCGGTACGATCTCCGGAAGCTGATTTTCCACCTCGCCATCTTCCCAAAGGTTTGTCCTGGCCTTCGTAGCGTTCTTTTTCACTACCGAGGAAGGGGCTGGTGACCCCAGAATCGCGGCCAGAGCCGTCCATGCCAGCGTGGAGTCCGCGACGTCCTTCTTGCTCGGCTGAGGAGTGGTGGGGGCGAAAGGGGGTAGATCTTGTGCATCGTCCAAGTTGGGGACGACGCAATCCAACTGAGGGACGGCATCGTTATCGGTAGCCGTCTCCTCGGTCATACAAGGGATGCTGCAATCATCGTCAGCATCCTCGTCTATCTCGAGGTCTGGAATGTTGCCACCCAATTCGTTATCGTCTTGGGATGGCAACATGATGTCCTCCAGATTATCACAAGCAGAGGCACTGTCGTCCAGCCACAGGTTGACGGGCTGCCTCCGCTTCTTCTTCTTCACGGAGGTGGGCGCAGGGGATCCGAGAATAGCACTCAAAGAGCCCCAAGCCAGGGTGGAGTCGGCGGCCTCCTTGGTGTTGGCATCCGGAGTGGAGGGCTCGTCAAAGACGAAGCCGGACAGATCATCATCCATGTCATGCGTGGTCTCGATCTCTTCATCGGTCGTGCCTCCGTCCTTATGCCAGAGGTTGACGGGCCTTTTCGAGGGGGGCAAGGGCGCGGGCGCACTCGGAGATGCATCGTGACGGTCTTCAGGCTCCGGGCTCATATCGGTGGATAACCTCAGCTGGTCGCAGAGGGTGGGCGAGCTGTTATCAGGGCCACCCTCCGTGACATCCCCATCCCCGTCGAGGGGAGATACGGGAGCTCGGCTGGAGCACTTCACAAACAGAGACGATCCGCTGGCGTCCGGTTGGCGGAGGAAGGGCTGAAACTCTTGGAACCCAGGGATGTCTTCCTCCTTGAAGTGCAATGGGCCGCTGGGAGACAGGACATTGCCCAGGGAGAAGCACAAGGGACTGCTGAGGGAGAATCCGTCGTCGTCCGTCTCGTTGTGGCACCCTTTCTGCAAGGGATCATTCTGCCTTGCAGCCTCCATTGCTTCAAGGTGAGCCGCAAATTTGACCTCCTCGTCAAACAACGGGCTGGAAGATCTGCTGCTGGCCTTGCAAGCCCCGATCGTCGCATAATTGCAGAGCGGCGGTGCCATGCCCAGATCCTGATTGCAGTCGGAGGTGGATCGCTTCTTCCGGCTCGTCACCTTGGCGGGAAAGGAGGCCACTCTCTTGGCCGCCTTGGACACGCTCCTCGATAGGGAGCCATTGCGTGCACCACTGGAGGGCTTGCGTTTGGGAGACAGGCGCGCCTTCATGGTGGGTTTGACTTCGGTCGGTGCGCCCAGCAGAGGCCTCGAGGCGATGCGTTTGTGTTTCTTGGCATGCGTCTTCCTCCTCGCCGGTGGCAACGGGGAAATGGCCGCTGCAAAGCTGCCAGAGGCAGACGAGGACGCCAACCTGATTCCGCCACCGAACAACGGCTGGGGCCTGCCCTTCGACCGCGGGGCGCCAAGTTTGGCAGGGTCCCTTCGATAATTGCAATTCCGCCGACCCGAGGAGGTAACGGATGCCTCCTCGGTCGACGGCGATGTCCGCCCCCCTCGCGGCATCGGCGCGGCCCTCATTATCCCCTCCCAGTCCTCCCCGAAGCCGATCCACGCCTCGGCTTCGGGCCGCGGCCGTTGCTTTGACGGCCGTGTCAAAGGTCAAAGCGCCGTTGTGCAGATCTGCTCGTTTGCTCTTGTTGAATAAGCGCGAGCGAGAGGCAACGTGGTTCGTCAGAATCGGGACTTGCAACAATTGGGAGGTGTCTCCTCTCGCTCCTCTTCTTTTTCTCCAACCTCTCACACTTCTTGCACATTACATGAAAAAATGCATTACCACAAGCCGGTATCTTTACTCTTACTAAAACAACAGTAGCCCTCTCCTCCTCCTTCCCCTTCCTCTACAGCGCCAGCCCCGGCGCCAACCCATCATTCCCTCCATCTTCTTCCTTCTCCTCCGCTTTCTCTTCCGACCCCTCTTCCTTCTCCTTCGCCTCTTTCGCTTCCTTGTCGGCCTTCCTTGAGCTGACAAAGTCGTCGTATACCGCATGTCCCTTGAACGGGCGTTCGCCAATT
>JALLAP010002211.1:0-13237 GCA_036939355.1 Thalassiosira profunda | reverse complement strand
TTCGATTCAGAGGAGGCGCTAATCAGAATCGACATGAGCGAGTACATGGAGAAGCACACCGTGAGCCGATTGCTGGGTGCCCCGCCTGGGTACGTTGGGTACGACGAGGGCGGGCAGCTCACCGACGCCGTCCGGCGTCGTCCGTACTCGGTCTTGCTCTTCGACGAGATGGAGAAGGCCCACCCCGATGTGTTCAATGTAATGTTGCAATTGCTCGACGATGGCCGCGTGACCGATTCGAAGGGAAGGGTCGTGGACTTCAAGAACTGCGTCGTCATCTTCACATCGAACGTTGGTTCGCAGGACATTATCGATTTGGAAGACTCGGACCGGGAGCTCATGAAGCAGCGGGTGAACGACGCTATGAAGGCGCAATTCAAGCCGGAGTTTTTAAACAGAGTGGACGACCAAGTGATATTTAACAGCCTCTCGAAGGAGAACCTCCGCGGCATCGTCAACCTCGAAGTGCAGAAGCTGGAGAAGCGCCTCGTGGAGCGCGACATCACCATGATAATAACTCCCGCAGCGTTGGACACCATGGCGGACATCGGGTTCGACCCCGTGTATGGGGCCAGGCCGCTGAAGCGGGCCATCCAGAGGGAGTTGGAGACGGCCGTTGCCAAGGGCATCCTGAGGGGCGATTATGCGGACGGGGACGAGATCACCATCGACTCCATTGGTGGGGCGATTGACATTCGAAAGAGTGGAGTGGGCGCGGCGATGGCCGAAGCTGTGTACGAGTGATTGGCGAAGAGATGCGTAGGTTGAGGGGCAAGGTTTTGGGGCATAGCTGAATCTAATATAAGTGCCTCGCTTCTCCTTGACATTCACGCCTCCATCAACATCACATCAAATCCAGATGCTCACATCAACCCTCAGAGAGAATGCCATTCCCCGTCGAAGAAGGCGTCACTGCACACTCCCCAAAATTCCGGGTCCAACTCTCTGACGTTCCCCGCGACATGATCCGCCCAGAGACCGGCGAAAAAACCGGTAAAAGTCGACTGGACCGCAGCAGCAAACGACGCCGGGCGCGCCCCCTCGAACAACTGCACCAATTCATCAAACACCAGAGATTGATGAGAGGAGATAGCACCCAAAGTCGAACCGATGGCCGGACCGGCCCGCTCGACGCACCACTGTACCGCAGCAGCAAACGTCGAAGCGGCCTCCTCGACGCACCACTGTACTGCAGCACTAAAAGTCGAACCGAACGCCGGACCGGCCTGCTCGACAAAGTTTCCGACGTTCCCCGGCACAGATGGGAACGCAATGCCTTCAGCCCAAAGCCCAGCGCCAAGCTCCATGGCCTGCCCTCCAAAGTCGGGGAACGCCCCGAGGACGACCGCGAGCACGGCGAAGAGGGCGAGGACTGGCAAAGGGAGAGCACGAAAAAGGATATGTCAGCAGGAATGTCAGGTTGGCGAACGATGAAAGATACTTGCATGCAAACACACTCACCCTTCGTCCACGTCGAGCGGCGGCGGTTGAAGGAGCTCTCCCGATCCAGACGTTTGCGCCCACTCTCCAGGGAGAGGGAACGTCGCCTCTTCGTGGGCGTCGCCGGCTGGCTGTTGGTGCCGTTTGCGAGCGGGGTCATCAGTGCGTCGAGATCGCGCCGCATCGCAGATTGGTTCGCCTCCGCGACGCCCATCCGTCCACTGAGAACCTGCGTGGCCGCATTAGCCTCCGTCGCGATCTTCGTTGCCTTCGCCGCATCCTTCGATGCGTCCGCCGCGATCACCGTTGCTTTCGCCGCCTCCTTCGATGCGTTCGCCGCGATCGTCACTGCCTTCGCCGCCCCCTTCGATGCCTCCTCCGCGATCTTCGCGTCATTCTTTACGCTCTCGTTGGTCGCCATGCTGCTGGCCTCAAGGGCCGCAAATCGCNTCCGCGATCTTCGCGTCATTCTTTACGCTCTCGTTGGTCGCCATGCTGCTGGCCTCAAGGGCCGCAAATCGCTGATTGTTCGACTTCTTGTCCTCCATGACCAACAGCGCAAACTGGTCGATGGCACTTCCTTTGCCGCCAGCCGCGCCGTCGGCGTCGCGCTCCTCCTCCTCCGTCGAAGGCAGCCCATAGAGCTGCCTGCCCTCCTTCACCAGCTTGATGGCTCTCGTCGCGTACTCACTGAATTCGTGCCCCAGGTCCGTCCGCTTCTTGCTGCCCTTCTCCTCCTCGAGGCCGCAGAGCGTCCGGAAGATCGAGAGCTTTTCCCCAAAGTCGCGAGGGTACTCGACGGCCAGGCGGAGGAGCGTCAGCTGCTTGGACTGCACGTCGTCCACGGGCTGCCCCTCGAAGATGGCGTCGTCGGCGTGCTCGGATATGAAGAGGAGGGTTTCGAAGCAGAGAAGTTCGCCACCGAGGTCCCTCTGCGATTCCTTCCGGGCGTCGTAGAACACCTTACGTTCTTTCGACTTGGCATCAGGGTTGTAGTACTGCCCGATGTCCAGCAGCTTGGCCACGTTCTTCGGCGCATCCGCAACCGTGGAGTAAGCACACCACGCTTCGCACTCACGGAGCAAGTCCACGTGGCGTCGGCGATCCGCGGCGCGGGTGTGAGCCGCGTCGGTGATGATGACCTTGAGCGCGTCGCGGTTGAGGTTGATCTTCATGATGGTGAGTGTGGCGAGGATGTTGCGGTGGGCGTAGCGATGTGATCGAGAGACCAATGCAAAAATTATGAGGCGATCTGCGCCTGTTGGACGGCGTTGTCTCCATGCTGTTGCGCCACGGCGAAGGTGAACGTTGCAAAAGTTGCAATGAGGCGAACCGTTCAGCCTCGGCGTGACCGGTCAGGACACATCAATGGTCCTAACAACGGCCAGACCGCCGTCAGACTTCCCCCAACGATGTCGATGCGAGGAGGCGGCGCCGCCGACGCCTCCTCTAGGAGGGCGGCGCCGCGCCGCGGGGGGTCGCCGGTGGGGGGGGCGGGCGGGGCGGCTGCTTCCAACTTCCAAACCACCAATCGACGTGATCACGTTTTTCTTCGACGTGACTTTTTTACTAGATAAACACTAGCTTTAATAAATCACGTGAGCAAGCCCGCTACTGGACCCACCACCACACTCGCTCGAGCGCCCCCTCTCTGCTGTCGCTCCTCCTGTCCTCCTCCTCTCCCCTCCCAACCCGCGCCGCGTCCTCTCCTCATAGGCGACTGCATTGGCGTTACTGGTCGCGACCGCCAGGCGCGCCTGGCGGGCGGCGTTGTTTGCAAAATGATGGGCGTGAGACGGCCATATATTGCAACGCGCGGTGCACCTCTACAGGTGACCCCCCCCTGCTACCTCGCGGCGTCCATGCCACAGAGGCGGACGTGATCGATTTCTGAGACCGGAAATATACTTAGTGACGATCACTACAATGCGCGGCGCCCCCGCCCTGTGTCGAATAGATGCGGGGTATTCCATCTGTACGATTGCAATTGCAGCCAGGAGAGAGGAAGGAGTACTACGGGGAAGCAATCGTCTTCAGCTATATCGATCCAATGGCGATGGGTTCACGAAGAACAGCGGCTGCTCCGTGGTGAGAGAAGAGAAGAGGATCGTTACGCAGTGGGTACGGCTGGGGGTCGACGACGCCAGTCCGGGAGTTCGTTCAATTAATCCGTGCTTTCTCTGGGCACTTATCAAATCAACAGCAATCACGCCAGCTTGGAAAAGTCCTCGTAATCGAGCGTCACGGTCCGGTCGTCCTCCACAAGCCGCAATTCCGCCCGGTAGTTCTGCTTGTCTAGCCGTTCCACCCGCGCCTTCTTCCCACGGTGTCTCCCATTCACGATCCGCACCTTCTCGCCCGGCTCCTTTGGGACGACCGTTTCCAGGTCGTCTTGGTCGATCCGCAGCACGTCCCCGCCATCCCTCGCCTTGCGGGAGCTTTCCAGCACCTCCACCTCGGCCTGATATTTGTCGATCACCTTGTCCACGACGGCCTTTCGCTTGTAGTACTCCCCGCCGGCGAGCTTTTTGGAGATGATGCGGACGACGATGTCACGAAACAGCCAGTAGTCTTTTCGCTTCTCCTTGTCGCCATTTGGCTTTTGCCTCTTGGCAGCATTCTCTCTCGAATCGCTGTCCCTCATCTGTGTGGATTGNCTTGTCGCCATTTGGCTTTTGCCTCTTGGCAGCATTCTCTCTCGAATCGCTGTCCCTCATCTGTGTGGATTGCATTTTGGGTTCTCCGGCGTGCTTTACTGCCATTGTCGGCTTCTTCCCGGGTAACTGATCCATTCTGCGCCCCATAGCATCCGGTTTCGCACTGCCACTGTTACCCCCGCCTGTCTCGTCGTCGCTGTCGTCATCCTCTTCTAGCAAAGACAGCTTGCCGGCCACACGGGCCTTCCGTTTCTTCCCCCCGGCCTTCCCCCCCAGCTTCATCTCCATCTTCTCGCCGCCCTCCCGGCTCCCAATTTCGCTCGCCTTCCTCTCCACCGCGCACCCCGCCCGGTCCAATGCCTTCGCCGCCTCCATCCGCAACGTCTCGCGTTGTTCGGCCGCCTTCCGCTCCTCGCGCTGGTCCGCCTCCGTCTTCTTCTTCAACTTCTCCTGCCGCGACAGCAGCGCCGGATCCCGCTCGATGTACGTGACGTACCACCCCCGCTCCGTCTCCTCCACCACGCACAGCCCCTTCTTTCCCAGGTATTGCACGAAGTCCGTCAGCGTCGTCCATTTCGTGGAGTTCATGTGGATGTGATTCTTGTCCTGGATGACCTCCTGGTACACGTTGTTGGCGTTCATCCGTTGCGTGCTGNTTCATGTGGATGTGATTCTTGTCCTGGATGACCTCCTGGTACACGTTGTTGGCGTTCATCCGTTGCGTGCTGAATGCAATAGGAGAGAAATATAAGAGTCGAGACTTTGAGACGATCATAATATGATGTGTTCGAGAGGATGATTCCATACGCACCCGTGCCTCCGGCGCAGCGTCTCCATGTACGCCACCTCGAACTCCCGGGAGAACGAGTCCATCATTCCCCCCGCATTCTCCCGGAAGATCCGCATCTGGCGGAGGTGGGAGTCGGACGTCATGTGGCACTTGAAGCCGTTCTCGTCGCGGCACTGCTTGGCGCACATCTGGCAGTAGAACTTGAGCTTCTGCAGCCCCTTCGCCTTCATGCGGTTGGCGATGTCCTTCGGGGTCCCCTTCTCGGCCTTCGGCACTGTGGGCGAATGACAGCAGTATCGTCAGCACGAGTTGCAAAATTGTCCACATGTTGTGTGCACCAAAATATTATCCCCGCCCAGCCACCCGCGAACACTCACTCTTGGAAAATTGTTTGTTTGCCGGTTGGCAGTTGACAATAGAAGCGTTCAGATACCGGCCTGGAGCGGCCAACAGGGAGGACAGGACAAGGTGGCCGATCCTTTGGTTGCGTGTTGCGTGCACGTTGGTTGCAACTTGTTGTTTTGGTTTTGCTTGGCGGGGGGCGAGCCTTCTCTATCTAATGATTACCCTTCGTGATTAAATATCATCACATATCCCTAGGGTTCTAAAGAGCTTCTTGGCAAAGGTATTTGTATGAGATAAATGACAGGGTAGAGGTACCAGGCTCAAAGAGTTTTTAGCTACATACCTACCCCTCACGTCTTGTTGAATTGGCAAGATGCTCGAGCGAGCTCGCCCCCCGTTGAGCGCGGAGCCGAGGACCGCGGCACCAGAGGGAAGGGTCTTGGATGCAAAGCCCTCGGGCGGTGTGGTGTGATGACCAATCACAATAATTCATTTGCAAAATGGTGAACAACTCGGATCAAACGTTCTTCACCCAGCTGATAATATGGACGGTGGCCAACGGCATCTCCATGATCAGCGTGTGGGCCCTCCTGGCCTCCATCGCGCGCAGCCCCAAAGTAAGGTCGAGCCCCTTCAACCTCTACCTCGTGTTCTGCCTGCTGCCCGACGCGTACAAGAACGCGGCGGGATTTGCAGCCAACCTCGCAAACATGCTCATGCCGAATGGGTCGCCAAACGCGTGCCAGGTCATCGGGTTCAACGACGCGTACTGGTGGACGGCCAATCTGTGGATGTCGTTCTCGGTCCTCCGCCAGTTGCATCGAATGCTGCGGGCCAACAAACGGGTGCAGCGGTACCAGCCGCCGAAGCTGAAGAAGATCGTGCGAGAATCCACCATCATCCACATCTTCTCGATCGTCATGGCGAGTTTGACTCTAATACCGGTCGACTTTATTCCAAAGGCGGTCGCCAGTTCCAATTGTGAAGCATACCCGGAACCGGACAACACAAACCAGCTCATCTTCTACTGGGCCTTTTACATGCCGGTGACCACTCTCATTCCAACGCTGTTAGTTACGGGCATTTGCATTCATATTTGGTGGAAGAAACTGATGCCGCCGAAGAGCGAAAAGTCGAGGTCGCTGCTCTTCTACTTTGCCCGGCTGCTCGTGGTCATTTACCTCGTGGTGATTGTCGTCATCGTTTCGACGTTCTTCCACAATTGGGTCCAAGCCATTGCGTTCATGATCTTCAATCTCGTCGGTCTGTTCCAAGTAATATTGGCACTGTTCAAGAAGGACGTGAGGAAGGCGTGGGTTCAGCTGTGGAAGTGCCAATCGCCAAGTGAAGCGGGGGGCTCTCGTGTTCCCAGTGAATCGACGCGCGAAGCGATGCCACCGGACTTTACTGCGTTCCAACCCAGCACATCTCGATTCAAATCGTCGCTATTGGGATCGCTATTAATGTCTTGGTCGAAACCGGTGGACGGAAAGGGCGTCCGGGATGAAAATGGCAACACGGAAATGCACAAGTCAGACAGTACCGGAGAAAACGAACGGAATGAATTAAACGAAGCTTTGGATGTGGAAGAGGGAAGACCAGGCAACACCGTTTCTTTTGCCGGTGCATTGGTGGAAATAGATTTGTCTGAGGGCGGGAACGAACGCGCTGCAGCCGAGCAAGCGAGGCAAGACGCCACTCTGGAAAGAACATGATACAGGGTACTGCTGCGCGAGACAAGGAACAAACTGCACACACGTGCTCGTTTGCCGCTGCTCGCGCTTTTTCTCCCATCTATCGACGGCCGGGGTGCTAGGGAGCATGGAGGGCCAAAGGCACCGCCCGTTAGGAGCAAGACGAGGGCGGTTAGAGACGGCAGGAGGAGGAGCGACGGTGCCATTGTGTACGACCATCACCATCGTGTGCGTGCGGCAGAGGCAGGAGGCAGGCAAATAGAGCGGACGGACGACTGGACGTCTGGACGGCGGAGGAAGTTTGGAAGAAACGGTCGCCAAGTACAATAGAGTAGAGAGCACTCCAACAAATGCAGTATTGGTGTATCATCTGATCTGCATTTTAGAGTGCGAGGGCTCTGTCACTGGGTCTTTTACACTCAATAGACCATCGTGCGTTCTTCGGTCAATTAGATTCCCGTGGATCAAGCACGGTCTCCGGATGGGCAAGAAACAGAGCGGACCCCCGCAGCAAATTGATTGGAAGCTTGTCTCTGCTGTATTTCACCACGTCAAGTTTCCATAACTATGCATTCTCTTCGCGAATCGAGCGCGTGCNCTCGCTCCGAGAGGTTCTTCACCACGTCAAGTTTCCATAACTATGCATTCTCTTCGCGAATCGAGCGCGTGCTCCAAGAGACGCCATCGTCCTTGATCCCGTTGGCGCATCCACCTCCAAGAGACCCGTTTTCAGCTTCGCCATCGCCATCGCCATCGTCCACGCCCCCGCTGGCGGCTCCATTGCGATTGGCCCTAGCTTGGTTGCCATTGGCGCCGGCGCCGGCTTGGCCTTGACCTAAGAAGTTGTTACCCGCACCTTCCAGCACCACTATCATCCCGCCAGGGCCGTTCACCGTGACGCTGCCGAATCCCATGCCACCAACGTTGACGATACCGCCCCGAAGAGGAGCGTTGACGACTCCACCGCGAAGAGGAGCGTTGATGGGGCCGCCCTCACTGTAGTTGTAGTTTCCAATGTCTGCACCGGCCAGGGGGGCGGGCGGCTCTTCAACGCCACCAGCGCGATTGCCACGAGCGCCAGCAGCGGCAGCACCAGCTGGAGGAGCTGCCGGGTGCATCAAGACCACCCTTTCCTGGCCACCGCCCTCCCCTGCATTCCCATCGCGAGCAGCGGCTGCCGCCTGCTCATGGATCAGAGGCGCACCACCGCCGCCGCCCTCCGACATGGAGTTTTGATGGACGTTCTCAACGTAAGTGCCCCCCGGGGCGACCGCAACGAATCGCCCGCAGGAAACGTCCGGGATCACTCGCGCCTGAGAAGCAATCAGTTCCTCGAGCAGCTGTTTCATATCCGCCGCCTCCGCGACGAGCCTGGCCAGATGGGCGTTGGCGGAGGCCGGGAGGACGGGGCTGCTGGCGCCGAACAGCTTTAGGGCCGTGTCGATCTTATCTTCCAGCTCCTTGTTGGTTGCTTTCTGCTCCTTGTTGATTACATCCTGCTGCTCAAACTTCCGGCTGTGCTCGTCCTGGGTATCCTCCACGGCACCGAGCCGCCCCTCCTGCTCGTCCATCCGTCGGGCTGTATACGTCGCGAGTTTGTTGGTCGCCTTCGTGAGTGCGAGGGTCGTCTCAAGGACATCGATGTTCGCCTTCCACGCCTTCGCCCCCTCGAGCTCCATCTCCGCCGCCTCCTTCTTCATCTCCGCCGTATCGAGCTCTAGCTTCTCGATCCTGGCTCGATAAACCTCGTCGGTGGACGCGCGGACGGGGGCGTTGGCGCTGTTCAAGCTCTCCTCCCCGGCAGCTGCGCCGCATTTCGAGACTCCAACAACCGCAGCGGCGCACACGACCCAAGTAATGCAAGAGCTGATCTGAAGCAGCTGGGCGTTCCATACTGCAGCAGCGACCGTCGACGTGACTCTGGCAGCGGCTCCCGACACGTAGGCCATGAAATCTCCGATCGCACTGACGCAGGATGAGCCACTCTCGTCAATAAGGACGAATGCGAATAGAGCGAGGGCGACTGCGATGCCTGAAGGAGAGAGGCACAGCGAAAGGGGTTAGGGACGACAACGAGCGAACGCCCAACCAGAGAAGGCATGCGAAACTCACAAAGCGCGATCCGCGTAGAGCCACCTGACCCCGACCGGCTGGAAGGGGCGTTGTCGTCGTTGGGCGTACTCATCTTGCTTGTAGCTACCGATCGTTGGTTCGTGGCTCGCAGGAGCGCTTTGTGCCCTCAGAGTTTTTGCTCCAGGTGGGAGACATTGTCTAAATCAATCAATGCGAGTCGCGGAGATGTGCGACCCGTTTTGCAAAGAGGCGGCACGGAGGCGGTGGGTGTAATCTGTTGTTCGGTTCTCTCATCGTACACGATCCTCGCCTGCCCAATGAATGTCCCCGTCATCCCCCGGGCTAGCGTTGCACCTGGTCGCACTTTCCTGGCTCATTCTCAATTTTCCCTCCCTTCTCCTTCTCCCTGGCCCTCATCTTCTGTCGGCCGGCGATACATGGCGATGCTCCCCCGCCACACGACGTTTGAGATGGCGTGAACGGCATCGGAGGAGTGCCCATACTGCACTACACCAACCGAGCTGATACAATAAGGGTCAGCTTCTGCCAACATTCGTTCTCCAAAAATGGCAAGACGCATGGGATGATGACATTCATGTCGCTGCTGCAACCTCTACGGGCTGCCTGCCTTGCCTCTGCATTCTGTTCGTTGCCATTCATATATTGGCCCTCCAAATAGCGAGCTCGAGCATTGTCGTCACATCCAACATATCATAGTAAGCAAACCAGTTTCTCAGGGATGCAATTTTCTGGTCCTCTGTCTGCTGTTGACGGCCGAGGATTTCGTTCACCTTTGCCTCGACTTGTTCAAGCTGGTCTGGGCTCCTGTACTGCATCCACTTGGACGCGACCAGTCTCCTCCCCTGCATGACAGGTATCGGCATTGTCGTTGACAAAAGCTGGTAGCTGCCACCTTGAATGTCAACCACAAATGCAGCAGGAGAAATGTTGATGTGTTCCAAAGAGGTGCAGCCGCCAAAAGCAAAACTGTCGATACAATGGACCCCGTCGCACAGAGTCACCTCTGACAGACTGGTGCATACCACAAATGTCTGGTTTCCAATCAACGTGACGGAAGAAGGAATAGTAATCCGCTCCAACAAACGGCAGTCCTTGAATGCTGCTATCCCAATAGTCTGGAGCCCCTCCCGAAGCTCTGCATCCCTCAGCTGATGGCAACCCATAAATGCATGATCTCCAATGTTCATCGTTGTCGAGGGAATGCTAATGCGGAGAAGCGATACACAAGCTTTGAACGCTCCCGTCCCGATGTGCCGCACCCCCTCATTCAACTCCACTTCTACCAAACTGCTGCAACCACAAAATGCGCTCGACCCGATGTCGGTAACCGACGATGGGAGAGTGATGATACGCATCAAAGAGCTGCAACCCCCAAAAGCTTCCCTTCCAATGCGTCGGATCCCCTCGCCGAGCTCCACTTCTGCCAAACTTTTGCAACAGTAGAATGCAGTAGCCGCAATTGTGGTAACAGTTGATGGGATGGTTACGCTGACCAGCGAATTGCACTCAACGAATGCATATCTTTCGATCGTCGTTGCATTACTGAGGTCAATCTCCCTCAATGCCACGCAGCTGGCAAATGCTTGAACGCCAATCTCCACTGCAGAGGCTGTTGTCCAAACGACGCGTTCCAGGGAGCGGCAATCCCGGAATGCAAAGTCCGAGATTGTTCTGACGTTCTTGAGATCCACCGCCGCCAAATTGTCACTAAACTCAAAGGCATCTTCTGGAATCACAGCGACGTCCGGCGCAACCCGGATATGGCTGGCATTCCGGTGNAATATGTGCAGTGGGCGAATGTATCAGAATCAATAACATGCACCCCCTCGCTCAAAGTCACCTCTGTCAGACCGGTGCATTCGGAAAATGCACAGTCACCAACAAAGTTGACAGAAGAGGGGATGTTGATGCGCTCCAATGAACGACATGCACAGAACGCCCCGACCCCAATCATTTGTAGTCCATCCTCAATTGCCACGGACTCCAACTGGTGGCAGTGATCAAATGCAAGATCTCCAACTTTCTTCGTCGTCGAGGGAATATCGATTCGGAACAGCGATGTACAATCTTTGAAGGCGCCTTCTCCAATGCGCTGCAGCCCCTCATTCAATTCCGCTTCAACCAAACTGCTGCAACCAGAAAATGCTACATCTTCAATAACGGTGACAGACGCTGGAATACTGACCCGAGCCAAAGAGCTGCAATCCGAAAATACACTCTCTTCAATGCTCTGCATCCCCTCGCCGAGCTCCACCTCCACCAAATTCTCGCAGCCATGGAATGCACAAGCTTCGATTGAGGCGACGGGTGATGGGATGGTGACGCGCTCCAGAGCCTTGCACTCATGGAATGCCCCCTCCCCAATCTTTGTGACGTTTCGCAGATCAATCTCCCTCAACTCCTTACAGTAAGCAAATGCATACTCGCTGATCTCGACTGAAGCGGCCGCGGTCCAAATCACGCGCTCCAGCGAGTGGCAACGATAGAATGAATCAGCCGATATGGTGGTGACGTTGCCCAGATCCACCGCCCGCAAATCGACGCAGCTATTAAAGGCCCCTTCTGGAATCACAGCGACGTCCGGCGCAACCCGGATATGGCTGGCATTCCGGTGCCATTCCTGGACCGGGCCGCCGTCGTACTCGACCCACTCCTCACCCATCGTTACAAGTATCTTTTACAATCGTCGTCCGTCAGTTCATTTTTCATTTGCAGAGACTTCGCAACTTCTGCCCGCTAGGCCTAAGTACCTATGTCGAGTCACCGCGCCGCCCTCATCTCACCGCCGATTCTTGGCGCCTCCCGCTTCTTGTTCTTGTGCCCTGCGCCTGCTGGGAGCGGATGGGGCCGGCGCGTGCACCAGGATTATTTTTGTCACGGATGTGCGTGCCAGCTCGCTCCGGTCCGCGTCCGCGCGGCCCCTCGCTCCGGCCGCGTCCACTCGTTTTTTGCAACTTTGCAACGCCAACACCCTTCCGCTCTGGCCCTGACAACAGACAACAGAAGTCAGCGCCCGCCGCTCGGTCCACCCAACAACATGACGTCCTGCCAGCCCCGAAGGCGGCGCGGCCCGCCGCGGACGCTCGGTGCCGTCGCGGCGGCCGTCCTCTCGTCGTCGCGCCCGTGCCNGACGCTCGGTGCCGTCGCGGCGGCCGTCCTCTCGTCGTCGCGCCCGTGCCGCGGCTTCGCCCCCACCCATCAGTGCACCCATCAAATACGCACGGGCCATCACCATCGCGCATCATCAACGACGTCCCTCTCCATGGTCCGCGCCCCTCCCGGGAGCGGTTACCTCCGCCACGACGCCTCCGACGAATCCGAAATGGCCTTGTCGCACCCCGAGCTCACGAAAGACGACGCCCTGCAAATTTCTCCCCCGGCCTTTCCCGACACGTACGAGCCCATGCTCGAGTATCCCGGCACCATGCGCCCCGGCCGCACCCCCGAGAACAGTAAGATTTTGGTATTGCTGCAACACATTGTATCGCCCGTTTCCATCGACGATCTCACCACCTTGTGTCTCTGGCAGTGCCGTACCACGACCTCCCCGGCCTCGACGTGACCGATCCCGATCCGGTCCCCTGGCCCCACTTCCAGGAAATCGAGTGGCACCACCGGTGGGATCCGCCCCACGCCCAGGCTCCGGCCATGGAGGAATTCATCGAGATGCAGGGACGGTGGGCATCCGTGGCGGAGGAGGCGGAGATGCGCGCGGGGATGCGAAGGGGGGTCCGGGAGCGGCGGGAGGAGGAGGAGGCGGGGAGCAACAAGGGGGCGCCGGTGGTGATCATGGACGACGAGGAGGAGGAAGAGGGAGGGAGCGCTGGGGGAGAGATTGGGGTGGGATTGGGGGAGGGCGTCGAGGCGTTGTTGCGGACGGCACGGGAGCAGGCCGGGGCGGCGGGGGAGGAGGAGGGTGCCGAAGAGGGAGGAGCGGGGGCCATCAAGATGGAGGCCGGGAACGATGAGGAGGAGGAGGACGAAGATGAGGACGACATGGACCTCTTCTCGGAGCTGGGGTTGGATGCAGATGCGGAAGAGGAGGGAGAGGAGGCAGAGGGTGACGACGAAGAAGAGGGCGATTTTGACGATGATTACGCAGACGACGAGGAAGACATATCGATTGAGGCATACACCCAGGGAGACGACGAAGGGGACGACGACGAGCTGGATGATGGAGGGTTTGATTACGGAGAGTGATGTGGGGGGTTCGGAGA
>JALLAP010002205.1:0-12025 GCA_036939355.1 Thalassiosira profunda | reverse complement strand
CCAGCCCCAGATGGTTGATCGAGGTGTGGTACACGGCATTCCACACGTCCTTCTCCAACTTTTCGTAGACATTTGTGCTGAAGCAGTTGTTTGCCGGCGTCACTCTCAAGGAAACCAAATACACCGCCTCTTTGGGAAGATGCTGCTTCATCTTGTCCGGTATGATTACAAGACCGGGGTTGTATTCGACCAGGTAATTCATTCCGGTATTGTCGCCTCTGACTTCGTTGTACTTTTCAGAAAAATACGCTCCGATGTCATCAAAGCGTGACGGCGGTATGCGCAGCTCGTCGGGTATGGACTTCAGAGTGAGGGTTGTTGGATTCGAGAACTTTGGACTGGCCCGGTCGAACCTCCAATACTTGGCTTTGATGCCACTTCCGTCGACCTTCGTGTTGTTCCCGAGATAGTGCTGCAAACAAAGGGCAGGATTGCAAAGCTCGCAGTGTTTGCTCTCCTTCCCCACCTTGCTCGCCGCCTCTTCCAGCGACAGTCCCGACTTCTTCTGCTCTCTTTGGACCAGTGTGAAGCAGGGCCGCGCATCGAAGTAGGAGCGAGTGCAGCCCCCGCATATTGACGATGTGATGTACGGTGCAACGCCGTCGTCGTGAGTGTCTGGTTGTTGCACATTTGCAGCTGCACTGCCATCCTTCCCTAGCGGCCGATTATCATCGACCTGGGCTCGTCTGCCGTTGCCCCCGGACAGCGGCGACGCGAACGACGACAGGAAGAGATCGTGCGGCTGCAGGCTGCGCGTGTGGTGCAGCGCGAGATTCCACTGCACGAAGAGGACGAAAGAAATAGCGATGCCGATGACGGCGGCGGCATACCGCCGCAGGCAGCCCGGTAGGTGGCTCTTGTCCTCCCCCATATTGCTAAGCCGCCTCCTCCTCCGCCGCCGTGCATCCGCCGTGCCGGGCGCGGGGGCTGGTTTGGAGGGTGAGCGAGCAGCAGCGCGCGCAGCGCGCGAGAGTGAGCAGGAGCCGACATAAGGCGGGACGGACGGAGCGATATCGCTCCTCCCGGCTCGGCAGGCACTCACAAACGCAACCTGCAACACTGCGTCAGCGTGCGCTCGCCGAGGGGTGGAGGCTCACTTCCTCCCCGCCTCCCGCCTCCACTGCTCGAGCATGCAGCGTCTGGTCCGCCGCGCCCGCCCCTCCGTCGCGGCGGTGGGCGCCGCCGCCGCCACCCTATTCGGGACGCAGTCGTCGTCCGAAGGAGCAGTGGCCGAGGCGCCTCCCGGCGATGCCCGCGGGTGCGATTGCCCCTCCGTCGCGAGGCCGCATTCCAGAGAGCAGGATTCTGCTCTGCCTTTATTGGCACAGTTGCATCGCGCATTGCCAGTTTCAAAGTCGCCATCGCTGCTGGCGTCGTCGCCAATTGGCAATGCATCTGGTGCACAAGATGTGAGCATCGGCGCGGGTGCCCCCATTGCAAAGGAAGGAACGCGAATTGAATGCGATTATGTTATAATCGGACATGGCAAGGCGGGACGAAGCGCCGTACGAACGATACGACAGTTGGATCCATCGGCCCACATTATCATTATCGACCCCAATAACAGCGAGCGAAGTCAACGTTCCGGCACTGCAAAACGGGGAGGAGTATTTAGATCTTCTGACGGGAGCGTGAAGCACTTGCCAACGCGAGCTGGGCACATCGACCACTCGAAAAAGCTGATCCGCATTCATCCTATTGCGCAAAATTCCAATGAAGATACAACGGTTGGCGCTGTGCACTATTGCAAGTCGGCGTTAATTGCGACAGGCTCGCGGGGAGCTCCGCCGCCCGAGAGCTGTATACGGCCGGACGCGTACAGCCGAATACTGGAGCTGCGAAGTACGACGTTGCCACCTGCAATCCAATCGCCACGAATAGCGAATGGGCAATCGCAGCCGGCAATTGCAAATGGGCACTCGCAATCTACTTCGTTGGATCGGCAGCAATCCTCGCCCATGCCGGTTCTAGATCCGCCGACCGTCCGATCGCTCTCGATCATGGCCGCGTCGCAGGGCGCCATGGTGGCCGTCATGGGAAGCGGCTTGGATGCGCTGGAGCTGGCGGCCGCCTGTGCCCGCGCATCGCCAAACGCCTCTGATCGCGCCTCCAACGGCGCGAAGGCCGACGATGCCAAAGTCCTGCTTCTGTTCGGCAATTCGTCGCCCATGTCAAACCGACTGCCGCGATACCTCGGCGCGGCGGTCACGAAGAGGCTGCGACAGTTTGGCATCGGGGTGGAAGATCGTGCCTTGACACGTTACATATCCATGGACACCATGGGACCGGCGAAGAAGAGCGTTCCATCCCAACTCGAGATTTACGCCGTCAAATCGTACGATCACCTCGATTCGATTAGGGCGAATGCCGATTTGCTCGTGCTGGCGCCGAACGTCGATGGAATGAACGGGACAGCGGTCGTGCCAACTTGCATGTCTACATCCTCACAATCGACTGGGCATCTGCCGTGGTCGTCGCTGATCTCGCCGCCACTTCTCACTTGCTACCTGGACGACGGGCGGATCGCAACTAACTCTGAATTCCATGCCGCTTCTTCGCTCTTCGCTGCTGGATCTGTGGCGCGGTATCCAGATCCGAGAACCGGCCGGGCCGAGGTGGCAGGAGGGAGACACGTGAGCTCTGAGCAAGCGGGGGAAGCTGCGGCGAGGAGCATGGTCTGTGATGGCGGTGGCACTTCAACGCAGCAATCTATCCCCGTCTGGAGGTCGGATGTGGTATCCTACCTCCTGGACGATTCTTCTTCCACCCAGGCCCTGTACTCGATGGGAATTCACGCCCTCTGTGTGGGCAAATGCGATTCCGAGGGCATGGCAACGCACGGTTTCTGGTGGACGAACACGAACTCGTCTAGCGAATCGAAGAATGGCAATGGAAGCAAAAGCAACGGTGGCAAATCAATTGGGCCCAATGCATTCATGAGACGGGCCACGAGAAAGAGCAACTCTCCGGGTTCCAAATCGGGCAAAGGGTCCCTACCAGTGTATGGATCGGGCGTCGTGTTCTACCTCGATCGTTCAGGAAACGTCGAGGGCATCCTTCTCTGGGGCTTGCCATTCTCGCAGGATCCGAAGGACGGCGTTCGAATATCAACCATGAATTGTTGGAGAGGATGAAGGCAATGATTCGCTCGAATGGAGGTGTTGCGATACATGAGCATTCCACAAAGATCCTTGACGAGAATCCCGGAGCCAACCTAGACGTTACCTCGCTGAGTTATCTCCACCTGGCAGCGGAGAGCAAGCGTCTGGCGTCCATGGCCCTCTCTGGATCGTCGTTAGATGAACATCAAATGAGACGGGATTATGCTGGTGTTCGGGGAAGGCCTCTGCACAGGTATACACCCACGAAATCAATGGAGCTGACGAACCTGGGGAAGCTCGCACGACGGAACGAGTCAGGCCACCTGGTGGAGGAGGACGATCTCTTTTACACAACGAAGGCTACGTCTGATGGACGAGTGGACGAGGCTGGGCGGCCGCCCTCGCTGAAAAGGGTGTATCCAATGAGCGGCGGCTTAGCACTCGTGGGCACCGAAGAGCACGAGCGGGAGAGGGAACTCGAGCGACGGAGGCTGCGCATCGAGAGGTCGCGCCCGCCCAAGGAGGAGCCGCTGTGGCTGCGGCAGGGCGAGGAATCTCGGTACCAGAATCGGAGGGACGTCTGGGCGGACTCCTTCCTGCGAAATATCCAGGCTGGGAGATTCAGCGACGGGAGCGATTCTGTGAAGCAGGCTCCCGTTCCGAAGGCCTACTTGGACGCGAAGGAGAGGTGGGAGACGTGGACCGGAGGCGATAGCGAAGGAGACGGTGCAGAGGAGTAACAGTGAATTGGCTTTACGAGTGCTCTGAAGCTCTTTCGGGACTCTCCCTGATAGCTAAACTTTCCGGCGTCTCCACGCATGCCTGGCCAATTTTCATCCCACCAAACTGCCGGAGACGCCTCAAGCTATCGTCTACACCGGAGAGTGTCGACCACAGATTTGGCAGGCGAAGCGCGTCGCGTCCGGTCTGGTAAACAGATCTGCACGGCACGATGGGTTGCAGCACCTCACAGGTCTCGTGCTATGCTGCGTTCTCTCGGCAAATGCGAGACAGTGCGGTTGGTGCTGCGTGAACTGAATGCTCATGCCTTCGATTCCGCCGCCATCGCCTGCTATGGGCTCAGGTTCGGCCCGACTNCTGCGTGAACTGAATGCTCATGCCTTCGATTCCGCCGCCATCGCCTGCTATGGGCTCAGGTTCGGCCCGACTAAATGGCGTATTTTGCTCCTCTCCCACTTCTTCATACAGCTGTTGCAAGTATGCCCGAAGAATTGCGTCGTCTTCGTTTGCTTGTGCATCATCATGGGCAGGCAATATTATTTGCGCATGACGTGGCCATCCCGCGGAGAGGCTTGCCGATGCAGCAGGTTGCGAGATGCTGGCCTCGAGGCGGTTGCCAGTCGGGTTTCCCAGTGACTGGGTGGTGCTCTGCCGGAAGCGAGCGTCCTGCAGGCGCGCGTACTCTCGAACCTGAGCATCGATGACGTCGTGGGAGGACGGAGGAAAGTTCGGTCGAGGCGAGGCGGCTGCTGCTGACGGCGCAGGCGACGCAGACGGAAGTGAGCCGCTCGGCGGAGCCCCTGCCCCAGCTTGAATGCGTTGTTGCTGGAGGATGTGAGCCCGATAGCCGCGATTTAGCCGCACATACTCGCGCACTTGCCGAGCATTCTCTTCTAGTCCAGGTGATGTTGTCTGCTGATATTGCTGGTCGAGTCCAACCGTGCCTGAGATGTCAGCACCTTGTTGGCTGGTGAGAGGACGAAGGGTGTATTCACTGGCTAATGGCGGCATGTTGAAATGACGATGCTGCGGGCCTCGTTGTTCGATACGACCGTCTCTGTGGCCTTCCTGCTCCTTCGACTCGTCTTCTCCTCCGCCTGCACCACCCGATGAAGAGTGGCCAGTTGGCGACTTCATCTGGAATTCCCAGCCAAGGAAGCCACAAAGTTGCACTCAACTGGTTGATTAGCCTGGTGCTCTCCTCCCACGCCATCGAGCCACGAGGTTCTCGATTTATGAGACCAGAGATCAATCAGCAAACGTGGCCGCACTGCAGGCAGCTATTCATTCGCTTATCTGCACCTGCACGCACCTGCATCTCTCACCGCCGCCGCCTGAAATGAGAAGCACAGCTTCCATCCTATTGTACGTGCGACTCCTCTTCATGATAGATTGTTGAAGAAGAGTACCCAGAGATACCAAGCTTTTCCAACTTTCTCGTAACGAGAGGGATAACCTCTATTTCATCCAATGCTGCTCTGGCTGGCTCGGATTGGACAGAGCTGACTCTTCTTGATGAGATGGTATTGTTCGAGTTAGAGGTATCTTTATTCAATCTGCTTGATGAGATGGAATGTGGCGAATGCGATCGATCCGTCCAACCACAATCCTTGCTCACTGTGCGGTGAAGGAGGTCCTCTGTCGCTGCTCGTCTCTCTCCCTGAACGGGCTTCTGCCAAAATACTATTCTAGGCGGTTCCTCCGCTCTCAACACTCGGCCTTCAATTGGGCTTGACTCTGTATCCAAACGAAGCAGCACATCCCTCATCGAACACAAGACCGCTCGCATAGGGCTACAAACGTCGCTAGCTGCATCCTCTCCCTAGCCCTCTCCTTTGGCGGCACAGAGGCTCGCCTCGGCGACACGAGGCACAAGTTTTTCAAAAAGTCGGTTTGAATTTTTGAGTTTGCTTTGAATGTTTAAATTTAAATTTGTTGTTTTGAATGTTTGAGTTGGTTTGAATTTTCATGTTTCAATTTTTAATCAACAAGTCAAGTCTGTCGCTCTAGGTCAGTGTCGTCATAGACTCTGAGAGCCAGGAGGCGCTCGCGACCAGCGTCCTGTGTGGATCCTCTCTCTACCAGCCAAAGTCCTCCCACGAATTGCGTCATGGCGGCCGAACAGCAGGGCGCGTTCAGCGTGGATGACACGGAAACAGTAATCAAATCCGCCATCGGGTCGGTTCTCACCGACGCAGAGTGGAAGGGCAGCAAGGTTGAAGACCAGAGCAACTCGATAATCAGTTCAACGCTGAAGGGGCTCCAGTCGCTCAATCGTCCGTACAAATACGCGGTCACGGTCATTTTAATGCAGAAGGTAGGCGCCGGATTGGTTTCGGCGGCGTCGACCTACTGGGCGTCGACTACTGACGGCCTTTGCAAAGTCGCTTGGGAGAATCAGGCAATCCACTGCGTTGTGACGGTGTTCGCGACTAGCGTGAGCGTCGTCAGCTCCGAGGAGACCCCGCAGGCGTAAAGTTAGGGCGTCGCGGGAGTTTGGACATCGTCGGGAGCGAACGAGTACTCTATTGCATTAACAGATCGACGTCGTCCAACAACGCCGACCACTTCACTCGAGGCCTGCTTTCGTCCTCCGGCACAGACAGCCTAAAGAACAAGCCCCCACTTCTCCTTGAGATCAGTCATCAAATACGTCTCGAGCCACTCGTCGCCATTGGCCTTCGCCTTCGCGAACTCTGCAATGCTCCTCGCAGCATTGCTCGCGGCCTCTTCGAAAGCCTTTCGGATCGATTCGGTCCCTTCCTTTCCCTCCTCAGACGTGAACTCCATCCAAAACACTCTGCGGTTGGCCATGATGTCTTCGACAGACTTGCCTTTCATTTTCTTGTCGGCAATTGTCGCCAATTCGACTGCGAGCTCGCCCCTCTTCGCCAGCCAGGCGAATTTGGCGGACTCTAGAGCTGAATGCTCAAAATAGCGCAATTTCTTCTGAGCCTCATTCGACTCCGTGGCCACCTCCGTTTCGCTCTTGCTGTTGGCGAGCCCGCCCTTTTTGCTCTTGGGCGCTTTCTTCTGCTGTACTGTGGTCGTCACCCTCTTGCCCGTCTTGGGCTCGGACACTTCCGCAGGTTTAGTCACCGGCGCGATGACTTTCAAGTCGTCCTCGTCTAGGATCACTTCGACGCTGCCCTCCTCCTCCTCCTCCTCCTCCTTTTTCCCCCCGGGGGAGAACGCAGATTCTGGAGGGCAATTGACATGACTGAGTGCGGGTCGGCAGCTACCTGAATGCAAACAAGAAATAGTATCTCACCATCTTCCTCCTCCTGCTTGCTCCCCCGTTTTTCTCTGATGTGCTCGGCGCCCAGGCCGCGATCGGTGGTGCCGTCTTCGTAGTCAATGTCGTACAGGGTGTCGCCCGCGGCCGACAGTATGAACCCGGCGACGGTACCGCGGCTGTATTTTTTATCCTGGCCTTCGTATTGGGCCTCGACGTCGTCGCCCTTGCAGAATTCCACCGTTGTGCCACACTCGCCATCTAGCGCTACAAACTTGGCCACAACATCGCTCTCTTCGTCGCCGTCGTCGTAGAGGATGTCGTAGACGTTGTCGCCCTCAAGCGGCTGCCGCACCCTAACAATTTTACCAGGATGCCACTCCACATGCCCCTTCCACCGGGCCAGGACTTTGGCGCCCTCGACGAACTTCGCGCGCAAGTTGCTGCCGATGCTGGCCGTCTTCGGCTCAAACTCGGGAGCATTGGACAGAGACGCGGCATCGACGCCCTCCGCATCACCGGACAAGAGCTCATCGGGCAAGAGCTCATCAGGCAAGAACTCGAAAATGTCCCTGCTGGTCGATGAGTGGACCTTTGGCTCCCTTTTTCCATTGGCGTATTCCAACACAAGGTTGTACCTCCCTCCCCTCTTCTCCTCCGCATCAACGATCGTCGCAGGGAGATATGTGAGATATTTGCCGCCACCGCCTTCATTCGGAATCGCATGCACCTCCATCCCAAAATGTGGCGTGCCGTATTCCTCGATGCGAGCCAACTCGTGGTCCGTGGGGTATTCCTCCCCGCAGCCGTTAGACACGCGCCCTTCGGCGGCAAGGCGGCATTCCTGCACAAGGGAAAGGAGCTGGCGGCGATGCTGTATCATCTCGTGCAGTATTTGGGCGCTTCGGGGATCGGCTTCGGTGGCACTAGGCTCCGCCATGCGTTTGTCGCCCTCCCCTCCCCTGCTCGAATCCTGCGTCTCTGTCTCTTTCACATTCGACGCAACAAAGTCATTTCCCAGCGCCGCCCAATCCCAATTCATGGCCGAGGCAGCATTTTCGCCGGATTGGTCCACGCGCCGCCTCTGATTGGCATTGGAGGAGACCAGTGCTTGCGCGTCGTTTCGGAGGCTGGGGCGGGACTCTGACTTCAGTTCGGCCGTGCTGGGCCTGGCCTCGCCCCCTCGGTTCGTTTTCGGCCCCTTCTTTCTCCCGAAGAATGGTAGCGACCGGCTGGCCGAGCCAGGGCGCCCGCCATCAGCCCGATTCTCTTCCGCCGACGTCTTCAACGCCCCCAGCTTGGACATTGCCGACTTCATTTTGCAGAGGGGGGCGGTTGGTTTGCGTTGCTTGGTCGTCCTCGAAAAATAAAGTCTGCGAGGTCTGGCCGCAAACCTGCTCCCTCCCCCAAAAAAGAGCTAGGAACCGGCGCGCCGCACCAACTCGACACCCCCGCCCCTCCCCCCGCCCAGCCCTGCGCCA
This sequence comes from Thalassiosira profunda, assembly GCA_036939355.1. Taxonomy (NCBI): domain Eukaryota; phylum Bacillariophyta; class Thalassiosirophyceae; order Thalassiosirales; family Thalassiosiraceae; genus Thalassiosira; species Thalassiosira profunda. The sequence goes on along the minus strand of JALLAP010002205.1, from coordinate 3,467 downwards.
CAGCGTCTGTCGCCTACCTCTTCTCCATCGATAGTAGTGGTGGATCATGTCGTCGCTAAATCCCCTCTTGGATGTCCCTGTCCCGGTGCCGGATGATGTTTTGCCGGAAGGGCACGAGCACGGCCTCGTGTTGGATAATAATCCTATGTTGGAAGTGCCTCCCCCCGCTGGCAGCAGCGAAATGCAGAGGCACGAGCGCGGGCTCGTGTCGGGAAATCCAATGCTGGATGTGCCTGTCCCCAGTGGTAGCAGCAAAGCGCAAAAGCGTGGGCCCGGCCTCGTCTCGTCCAACAACCCGCTCTTGGAGGTTCCTCCGCCGTCTATCCTCGCCCGTATCGCTGACAGCGCCGCGGCCTTGGCACGTCGGATCAACCCAACAAAATGCGAGCTCGGACGGCCTGTGCAAAGTATGCTGGGAGAATCAGTCCATTCATTGCATCGTGACGGTGTTCGCGACAAGCGTCAATGTCAGTTCCGAGAAAGAGGATGAGCCGCAGGACGTCGCCAGTCCTGCGCGGGCGTAAAGGGCATCGGTGAAAGTATGCATGTGTGCAGGGCCGATGCAGAGTGCAGTGCGATGCAGATGTGCAGGGCGTCGCACGAGAGTCTTTGTACGCTGGCCTTCATCCCAACTCCAGAGCCGAGCGTGATGTGCACCGGTTAGCCACCCAAGCGATTCTTGATTGAGAGCTTCATGTTAAGCTTAAGCTCTGCCTACCCGTCAACTAGCTTCCTCGCACTACCCTTTCGTCACACAAACATTTATCCCTTCATCGACCGGCGCTTCTCGCGCCTCTCGCGCCGTTTCTGCGCCCTCATCATCAATGTCGTGGCATCGCACTCATTTTTTGCCAGAGGGTCTGTCACCTCTGCAACATTTTCCACCGCCTCTTGGCCTCTGGAAGACGCCTGCAACATGTGCACCACCCAATCATTCCCATCCCCCCTTGCAAGCTTCGATACCACCGCGCTCAAGGCCTGGGTGACCTGTCTCATCTCCTCTTCATCCTCCGCCTCGAACAGCAGCAGCGTGCCATCGTTCGTCGACACGATGAAACTCTGGGCCGGCGCGCCGAAAGAGTAGCTTTCCCGCTCAAATGGCGTGGGCTCGCGGATCGACTGAATGTTGAGGAGGTCCAAGGTGTAGGATAGGTCGTGCCCGTCCGACCATACCAGTTGGGGATGCTCGTGCTGCCCCGCCTCCTCCGAGACAAACTGGAGGAACATACTGCCGGTGCGGTTCAGACTGGGCCAGGCGTTGCCATTGTCGTTCTTTTCCGACCAGGCGTTACGAACCTCGTTCAGGGTCAGCGGGATGCCGGCAGAGAGCAAGATCTGCAGGAACTCGTCGATGGGGCTGTCGTCTTCCTGGTTTGTGGGCGACTCCCCTGGCAACTCAGCTCCATAATCTTCATCCTTTGGGCAGTCAGTGCGCTCCAATTGAGCGGTCATGGCCATCCAAGCCTCCTGGTCATGGGACAAAACGCTCTCTGCGGCCGTTGGCCACTCGTTCCCGGACGATTCCAGGAGTCGTTGCAACGGCGGCTTGGCGGCGACGGCTTGGCCTCGACTGCGACTGCGCCCCGACTCGGTCAGGCTGGGGCTGCTGTTGCGGCTGAGGCTCAGGCTGAGGCTCGCGCCGCGGGTGCTCAGGGACCCCTCGCGGCTGTCGGAGTTGTAGCCCTGCTTCGGCTTGCGGGAACGCCCCCTCCGGCTCGACGCCAGCGACCGCGAGTCGAGGGACTCCAGCTGCCGCGACGACTTCTTCCCCTTCCTCTTTCCCCTGCGCTTCTTCCGTGCCGCCCGCTCCTCCCACGACAGCGTGTCGTCCATGGTGCTCTCCCACGTGCTCCCGCCCTCGCTCCCCGTAAAGTCGTCGTCGAACTCATTCTCGTCGAGGACCATTTCGTCGATGGCGTCCTGGCACCCCGTCTGCACCTCGGAGACCCGGCGCACGACAGCCTTCCCCCCGCTCCAGCACGCGTTGCCGGTGATGAAATTGTGGACTTTTTCTATGGACATCCCAACCAGGGCCTGGGCGAGCATCTGGGGCGAGAGGCTTTCGTTGCCGGGATGCGTCGCGCTCTCGACGCTGGCCTCGTCGTCGGTAAGAGTTTCCGAGTCGTAGTAGCTCGACTCGCTGCGCAGCTCGCGCCGCTGCCCCTTCCGGCCCTTCTTCCCGCGCCTCCGGCGATTTTCCTCGGGGATGACGGACTTGGGGGACGACTTCTTTGCATCGTTGGGCGTTTTGGGAGACTCCTTGGCCGGACTGCTAGGGGCAGACAGGTACTTGCTCGGGGTAGACAGGTACTCGTCCTCGTCCTCCGCGGCGGTGGAGGCGAAGCTGCCGCCCCCTCCCACCGCAGGGTGGAACTGCAAGCCCAGCGCCGCGAGTCGGGCCGGGGACGGCGAATCGTCCGAGATGGAGGCGGTGGCCGAATCGAGAGTACGGCTCCCCACTTCGCTGGTGGAGGTCGATCCGGTCTCGAAGACCTTCCCCCCGCCGAACTGCTTCCGGTTGGCGTTGGAGATGACGGGGGTGCTGCCCCGGTCGCTGCTACTGGACTTCTTAGATTTCTTGAACGACATCTTCGACATTTTCTCCGTCCAGGATTTGTCACTCGCCCGGCTACTCGCCATCGACGAGACGCGGCTGAGCATGTTTCCTTTTCGAACTGGAGAGATCCCCGCGTGGTGCTCGGCGATCCGCGGCAGCTTTCGAGGTTGGAGGGTCAGCGATGGCGTGCGATGGATGCGGGATATGGCCGGCGGCGGAGGCGGAGGTGGCGGCGGCGGTGGAGGAAGCGTAGAGTCCATCATTGTGAGCATAGATATGAGCAAATGCGTGGCGGTTTGCAATTGATGGTGTTGCGGCAACCCTCGGGCACTCCTTTGCCACTGCTGCAATACTGCAACGCCACTCTCTGCACGCGGTCCTCGAAAGTCCGTTCTTGGCCTCGGCCCCTCTACCCCCGTCGAGCGCACAGCATTGGCGGGGCCGAGCGCCTAAAAATAACGCCATCCCCATTCCACATTCACATTTCACTCACCTGCTCGACAGTCTCAGACGCAGGCGCTCCGTGCCCCAGCACCTCAATGAATCGATGCGCTTGCGAAACGCCGGCCGAAACGTTGCGTGGGACGAGGAAACTGCGGCCGAAACGCAAAGCCAGCCGCACATCTTCAAGATACCGCACCCTCGCGCCTTTGCAGTGAAAAGTCGTCCGGTTCTCCCAGAAAGCCAATGCGCCCCACACGACGGCGCCGCCTTTTACGGGACCGTGCATATGGAGATGGATTGACATGCCCGTCGGAGGCCTTGTGGCAACACGGGCCAATTTCGTCCAAGGTCGGCTGTCGCGAGGTGAAGAGAAGTGCCGATGTAAGGTATTGATTCCAACGTAGATTACCTACAGGATACCGCCGCCTCAAAAGACCGCTTTGCCGACCAATGACGAAAAAAGACT
>JALLAP010002201.1:0-12398 GCA_036939355.1 Thalassiosira profunda | reverse complement strand
GCTGGCCTCCTCACGTGTCTGTGGTGGCTCGGGGTCCAACGGCAACTTATTGCAATCCAACGTATTCGGGGGCAGCCGTTCCACTGCAACATCGAGGCGCGTGTCCTCGCTGTTGATGTCCGATACAGAGATGCAGTCGCAAGGCATGGCATCTGATGTCGAAGATGAAGATGAATGGCACACGGTGCTGGCAGCTTTTCAGATGTACAAAGCTGCGTTTGGAGATCTAAAGGTGCCGAGCAGATTTGTGGTGCCCGGCATGGCTCCCTGGCCAGGTGAGTTGCGTTCGCAATGTGTTGAGCTTAGACATCCATATGTCAGTTGCACCATCTGTCCTTCTGTTTCGCTAACAATTGCCTTCATCGCCCTATTCAGAACCTGCATGGAAGATGAAGCTAGGCCAGCGCGTGGCCGCCATCCGAGCCACGGGCAAGTACGTCCAAAACAACGAAACCCGCCGCAAGATCCTCGACGACATGGGATTCCTCTGGCGGCTGCGCTCCCCTCCCGCTTCCGGAAGAAAGCTCGACGGCATCGAGTTCGAGCAGGTTTACGACGCCCTCAAAATGTACCGCGAGCAGGTCCAGCCCACCGGAGTGCTGGACGTGCCCCCCCATTACGTCGTGCCGGACTGCGAGCCGTGGCCAGACTCCACGAGGGGGCTGCCGCTCGGAAAGATCATGCCCACGGTGCGAGGGAAGGCGTACCTCAAGCAGCACCCCGACGCGGAAGGGAAGCTGATATCGCTGGGGTTCCAGCCGGACGTCAAGACGGCCGCGAACGATTTGCGATACCAGAGGGTGTACGACGCACTCGTGAAGTACAAGGAGCTGTACGGGGACCTCCTCGTGCCCCAGCCCTTCACGGTGCCAGAGGACGGGAAGGAGTGGCCGGAAGAGGTGCGGGGACTGCGCCTGGGCGCACGTGTCAATGCCATCCGGAGCCAGGGGACGTTCGTCAAGGCGAGTCCCTCGCGGAAGGCGGAGCTGGACGAGCTGGGCTTCGTGTGGGAACCGCCTGCGAATGCCGATGGGAAGCGACGCGGGCGAAAGAGGAAAGAGGAGATGGAGGAATCCGGCGGGGGCTTGGTTGGTAGTGAAGATGATGCAATGGCTGCCCCAGTGGCATCTGTCTTTGGGACTGCAGCGGCGGCGTCAGCGTTTGATACGACGCGCGATCCCTTCTTCACGGGCGACCAGAGCAGCCCTCCTCAGTGGGCCTTCGAGGGCGAGGAGGATGAGGATTCATTGTTGGAACAGCAGAAAGACGACAGCAAATACGCCACTCCGAAGTCGTTCAACGAGACGCTGGAAGAAATGGCAGAGATGGCCATGTCGGTTGGGATCATGGAGAGGTGGACGTAAGTGACGACCGCAAGGCTTGTTCTCTCTCATTTCCTGGGCTTTACTCACACGTGTCTATCCCTCCCCTCCATATCAGGCAAAACAAACGCGTTGTCAAGGGAGCACGGGGAAAGTTCGTACCTTGGCGCAACGATGACTTCGGCAGTGATTTTGTTTTCGAAGACGTTGTCGAGGCCTTGTCACTGTACAAGGAGTTGTACGAAAGCTTCGACAGCATCGAGGAAGAAGACTTTGTGGTGCCTGAGCCAGTGGAGGAAAGCTTGCGGCTGTCTCCGTTCGAACTGGCGGCAATGAACGACGATGCTCCAGACGATCTAGATGATATCGATGGTCCATGGGGCGACGATGAGGATGACGAGAGCCTCGAGGCAAAGTTCTCAGTGACTGCTTCCGATGATTGGCCAGAGCACCTCGCCGGCATGAAGCTGGGGCAAATTGTCTCCCGCATCCGTGAGGGAGGTCTGGAGGTGAAGCATCTCCCAGAGAGAAAAGCGCAGCTGGACGAAATTGGCTTTACATGGGGCGACCCAAAGCGCTTCATCGACGTTCCTTTCGAGAAGGTCATGTGCGCACTCTATGCTTACTACATGATCAGAGGAGACACGTTTGTCCTGCCCACCTTTGTCATGCCGGACGAACAGCCCTGGCCGACAATATTCGCGGGGTATGAGCTTGGCGCGGCCGTCACTAGGCTGAGAGAGCTGCAGAACTTCTTGGAAGCGTACCATCCGGTGAAAATGAGCCTCCTCCGCATGGTGGACTTCTCCTTCTTTCCCGAGTTGGCGTTGCCTTTGGACCCAGACGCCGACGAGATCAGCGCAGAACACCTGTGGGCAGAAACATTTGGCCACCCTTTGTACCACATCAGCACAGTTCCTCTTGGACTGCCAGAGCGAATGCTGGCGGATGGCCCTAACGGTCCGCCGGAGAAGCTCAGCAGCTGGTACAATTATGAGTACGTGCGCGAGTACCACGAACGTCCGGGAAGCCTCACAGATGTGGCCGATTGGATGCGAGACATTGGGTTCCACCAACTGGCTGAGGAACACGAAGATAAGTACGGCGAGAGCTTCTATCGCCAGCTTAGCCTCTTGCGAGAGCAACTCGAGCGCGAAGAAATCAGCCAGGAGGATTGGGACCAAGAGATAGAGAGGATCAAAGTGGAAGTCACGGCCGAATTCGAGAGCTGGAAGGAGCAAGGGGACACCGATCAACAACAGGTGGTCGGAGATGGGGAGTTTGACTACTCCATTGATGAGGATGAGTACTACTACCAAACACTGGAGCTCCAATCCACATCTTCACCGGCTTCCCAGCTCGAGCGACCGATGATTCCTCCAAACCCAAGTCTGGATGTGGTCGAGGAATCCGTGGCTGAGTTTTCCTTGGGAGGCGAGAGCGAGGATTGAAGCTTGGTGTGATGTTGGACGTAATAGAGTGATAACAGAGCTAAGTTTAGTTCTGAAGAAATGATAGATGACCTTGGGGAAGGGGTCTCTCAGAGTTCCAGCGTCCAACTCTCGAGAGCCGACACCCCGGGCTTGCGAACGACCAATATCTTCGACGAGGCGTCGTACTGAAACTCAATTGGAACAGCCTCCCCGGAATCAGACTTCATCACCATCTTCTTCGGCTCCGAGGGCACGCCCATGACGACGATTCTTTCTACAATCCTGTCCTTCGTTGCCTTCGCATTCATAGCATCCTCGCTTCCTATACTGACCGAGTTTTGCAGCGCAACGCCACCTCCCCAGTGGGACGAAAAAGAGGCGACGGCAAAGTCCTGCCGCTTCTCATGGTCGAAGGTGGTCTCGTCATCCATGTACAAGAAGCCGTTTGCCTTCAGGTCGTTGTCCAGTGCAACATAGAGAGTGTACGGATCGTTCATCATGAGGTGCGAGCTCCGTCGCAGCCTCAGTCTCCGCGAGATGACCGATCCACCACGCTGATACACTGGGATTTTGTCGATGTCGCTATCGACTGTGACAGAGACGGCGCCCGCACCACCGCCGAGCTCCAACTGTTGCATCGTGTCGACATCGTACCAGCAGTCGCTCGTTGGGAACCGAATCTCCGAGCTCGTGGCACCAGCAGACGTCACCGGCTTGACAAGCAGGTCGGATCCGATGAGGTATTGATCGTCGACAGAATAGAGCTCGGACAGGTCGGGATATTGCATCCACATCGTCCTCATCACCGGCATCCCGGTATCTCCTGCCTGCCAGAAGACCGTGTACCAATACGGCAGCAGCGCGTACCTTGCCATGGCCGCCCTCCTCAGCCTCACCATCGTCTCGTCGCCAAACATCCACGGCTCGCGCCTCTTCGCGTCGTGGTGGGCATGTCCTCGAAAGAAGGGCTGGTACGCTCCCGCCTGCATCCAACGCGTCATGAGCTCGGCATCGGTATCGCCAAAGAACCCTCCCACGTCTGCGCCGATGAAGGAAATCGCGGCGATGTTGTGGCTGAGAAGCATGGGAGAGGAGATTTCGAGGTGCGACCACTTTGCCTCGTTGTCGCCCGTCCAAATGGCGCCGTATTTCTGGCTCCCGGCGAAGAACGATCGAGAGAGCACAAACGGACGGACATTGTGGCCTTCGTTCCTTTGAATTTGGCCCTCGGCTGTGGACCGGTGGAAGAGCATTCCGTAAAGGTTGTGCCATTCCCTGTGCTCCACGCCCTCGAGGTTCAGCAAGTCTTTCTGCATGCTAACCTCGGGGCCGTTGAACACCGACGGCTCATTCACTGAGCGAAGACAACGAGTCAGTTGCGAGCACAAGAAGGAGCGGCAACATCTGTTGAATGAACCAAACGAAACTCACTGTCATTCCAGGTAAACAGCTCTGGTGTCGATCCTTTGTATTTGTTGTACTGGAACTGCTCGGCCCACCACGCTCTAACCTTTTCCGTTGTGAAATCGAGGTAGGAACTGCTCCCCGGCCAGCACCACCCATCAAAGTCCTTCTTTCCATTCTTGTCTTTCACGTACAACCCCAGCGCCGTCGCCTCCTTGTGGATGTAATAATTGTTGTCTCGTTTGATGTGCGGATCGATGATCGTCACCATCCGTCGCCCATCCCCGCCCAGCTTCTTCTGCATCTGCTCCGGATGCGGAAACGTCTTATCGTCCCACGTAAAGTACCGCTTCCCGTCAGTGTGCTCAATGTCCAGCCAAAGCACGTCGTACGGATAATCCAGCTCCTCGAACTTGCCGTGCACGGCGTACACATCCGCCTCGTCCCTGTAGTTCCACCGGCACTGGTGGTAGCCCAGCGCGAACATGGGCGGGAGGGGCATGCGGCCCGTGAGACGAGCGTACTGCGCGTACAACGCCTGGGGGTCGGATCCCGGGAGGAGGAAGAGGTCGATGATGCCCGACTCGCTCATGAAGTGTGTTTTGGACGCGGCCTCGTCGCTCCCTGGTTCCGGCGTCTCCTCAACATCAACGAACGTTTCCGTGGGGTTGAACCAGAACGCCCCGGCGGTGCCCGTGGTGGCGCTTTGGGACACCACCAGCGGCACGTGGCCATAGAGCGCCATCGTCTCGTCCAGCTCGTATTCGAAGACGTCCAGGTTGTACAGACGGTAGGGCTCCTTGTAGTAGTGATGCCCGTCCTTTCCCGCCGTGGTCTTGAGCTGCGTCGAGCTCGCGTGCTCGGGCAACCCAAAGAGGTGATTGGACGAGGGGAACGTCAATTCCATGCCCACCGACATCGGGCCGTGGGGCTTGCTGTCCAAGTGGTCCCCAAATTTCTCTTCCCACATGTCCTTGCTGTCGAAAGCCTCTTCATCTAGCCGACGTTGTTCGCGCCCCTCGCCCTTGTCCTCGCCCAATCTCTCTTCTTCCTTCCCTTCGTCGATGGCCGTCTCGCGACGTTCCTCGCGGGTGCCGTCGGCGTAGATGGCCAGCCCGTCCTCCCAGTAGCCCACAATCTCCTTTCCCCCGTGACGATCGACCTCCTCTTCGGTGTTGGCCTCCTCTTCTGCTTCGTGTTCTTCTTCGTCGTCGTCACTGCTGTCGACATCGTCAATGTCAAACTCACTCAGCTTGCGCTTTTCCGCTGTCACCCTGCCTCCTCCACCAGCGGAGCAATCCTTCTCCCGCCGAATCTCAAAGTGGGTGAGCCCTCCGGTCCCCGCCACAACGACGGGAGGGCCGTCGTCCGACCGGAACAGGTACACCGCAAGCGGCTCCAATTGCAGCATCAACTGCCATTCCTTCTTCTGGTACGACAGCACGACGAAATTCTCCTTTGGTTGTTGGACGCCAGCCCTCTGCGCCAGCGAGGACACCACATCTCTCGACATCTCGACGGAGGCCGCGTCCGGCACCCTCGCCCGCACCCCGGGATGGACCGCGAAGACCTCCACGCCATCAACATCCGCCCCCACCATCTCGTCCGCGTTCAACACCAGCTCGTCCGACGTCCACCGATGCGCCGCGCGGGCGCCCCCGTCCAAGACCTCGGTGATGCGGACGCGGGCCACCCCGTCTTTATGCAGGTGCACGGCCAAATTCAGTTCCTCCTCGTACTTTTCGCCGAGATTGCACTTTCCATTGCCGTACGCGCGGGCCGTCAGCGCCGTGGAAGTAAAGGGCGCCGCGTTCTTCAGCTTGGCCGTGAACACCGGGGGCGGCCCCCGCATATAAGGATCCGCCGCGTCCTCCTTGCGGCCCATCAGCTTGCGCGAGAATTTGGAGATCAGCCCCCCCTCTCCGGCGGCCCCAATTGCCTCGCTCCCATCCGTGTGGAGGGCCACGCTGTCCCCCACCAAATGGTATTCGTACAATCGCTTGCTCTTGCCGTGGCGGTGGCGGCGGCAGAAGGAGGTCTGCCCGCACGTCCGGAATTTGGAGCGGTCCACTGCCATTGCGACGGATGCGATCAGGGGAGCCGCGGCGATCCACCGAAAGAGGAGGAGGACGCCACCGATGGGGGCGGTTGGGGTGCGCATCGTTCAAGTGTTGGGTGTTGGGGCGGGCGGCCGCCTATTGTATCTACTTTGAGGACGAGGATGAACTCTGCGGCAGATTTTGCAGGCTACATACGTGCAAAGTACGTACGTTGAGATTCATCAATCTGTCCGTGTGAGAGAAGAGAAAGATGACTTGCTTGGCTTGACCTCATCTCACAGTTGATTGTCAAGGTGCGAGAAGCGGACTGGCTGCCTAATAGTGTTATCGGCAGCCCGTTAAGGTTGAACCGGCGTCATCCAAAGTTATCTTCGTGCGTGAATGATCCAACTCGATTCACTCCTTCTTTCCCTCAGGAGGTGCTCCTCCCGCACCGCTGTCCTGGGCCTTCTCCTCTCCACCGCCACCGCCCCCTCCCGGAGCGGGGCTATTGTCGTTCGAATGCCGGCTCCCCTCCCCGCTGTTCTGGGACTGATAGTTGCCCCTCCCGCCGCCACCGCGACCTCGGCCTCCGTACTTTTTGGATTGATTGTAATGCCGTCCGCCCCCTCGCCCGCCGCGGCCGCCGCTGTTGTTTCTTCGATATGAAGTGTCCATCTCCCCGTCCGGGGGACCTCCCTGGTAGCCCCCGTACCCGCCCGGTGGCCCAGGAGGCGGCGGGCCGCCGTAATACCCCGGGTGGGGACCGCGCATCATTTGGGCCGCAGCTGCACCCCCCGGAGGAGGCCCTCCGGGGTGGTAGCCCATCTGGGGATGGTAGCCCGGCATCCCCCGTCCGCCCATGTAGGGTCCTCCCGGCCCCATCTGGGGATGATAGCCCGGGCCTCCGCCGCGCCCACCGGGCCCCATCATGGGTCCGCCAGGCCCTCCGGGAGGCATCATGCCGTAGGGGTAGCTCCCCGGGGGAGCATATCCTCCAGGAGGCTGGCCCATGAACTGCTGCTGGGGCAACGGGGGCGGGGCGTCGCCGCCGGGGCCACCGGTCGGGCCGCCGGAGCTCTCGCCAGTGCCGACTGAAGCATTGTCCTCCTGTCCTCCTCCCGGCTGTGGTGGCGGAGGCTGCGGCGGCATGCCCTGCTGCGGCGGCCCGGGGTAGGGGTAGCCCTGGCGCAGCGGGGCGTTCATCATGGGCATCATTCCTGTGCAAAGAAAGAGTAGAAAAAGGAATATGTGAGCACAAAGAAAGAAGGGTGCAGGCAACATACCAATCGCTTCCTCTCCCCAACGGCACTCACCGGGCATCGGCGCATATCCCGGCCCACCGGGCCCGCCCGGCCCCATCATGTGGGGCGGCAGGGCCCCCTGGTGCATCCCGGGGTGCATCCCCTCCATCCCACCCTGCGCCATTCCCTGCACGGGGACCGCCGGGGCCGGGGCCGGAGCGCCGCCCAAGCCCTGGCCGGGAACGAACGCCTTCGCGTCTTTGTTCATCGTGAACGACTTGGCGCTCGCCCGGAGCTTGGACTTGACCGGGGCCTTCGTCTCCTCCTTCTTTTCTTCCTTCTTGCCGGCGTCCTTCGTGTCCCCGTCCTTGCCCGCGTCCTTGGCAGCGGGCTCCTTCTTTTCCTTCTCCGAGACCTGCATCTTTGACACGTCTGGCAATCCCCCCTCCACCTTCTCCTCGTTCTTCTCCGCCGTCCCCTTCTTCGCCGCGGCCGCAAAATTCATGGCCCCCTTTGCCTTCTTCCCATCGCTGTCCGGCACAATCCGCGCCTTCAGGTCCTTTGTCAGCACCCCCGAGTACAAGTCCTCCTCGTCGTAATCCGTGAGCACCTTCTGCCCCCGCTCCTCCGCCACGTGGATGTTCGTACTAACAGTCCCCTCGATCTCCCGGGCGATCCGCTCGGCCTCCCGTCGCTTCTTGGCGTCAATGTTCGAATGGTCCAGGGCCGTGGTGTACAGATTCTCGTCGAACGAGGCCTTGACGTTGAACTTCTTCTCGTTCGCGGAGAATTGATCCCAGTCCCCGATGCCCCCCTTCCCTTCGAGGTTGCCCGACGCGGGGGCCGATTGGATCCCCGGCGTGCGCGCCGCGGCGGCCCGCCAGTTGAGGACGTCGCTGCCCCCCTTGCCGCCCGGGGCCCCGAGGCCGCCTTCCAGTGCCCCGCCCCCGCCGTCCCCGGCCGCGGTCCACGCGCTCCCCGCCGCGACCAATTCCTGGTTGCCCCCGCGCCCTCCGCTGATCTGGGAGTCGGTCGCAAATCCCTCTGCATTCGCCGCGGCCTTGTCGTTGGCCGCGTCCAGCCGCAGGCTCTTCGCCTGCACGCTCGCCACCTTGCCGGCGGGGANCCGCGGCCTTGTCGTTGGCCGCGTCCAGCCGCAGGCTCTTCGCCTGCACGCTCGCCACCTTGCCGGCGGGGATGACGACCGTGCTCCCCTCCGCCACGGCCGCCTCGCCCCCCTTCCCCTCCTTGACGACGCGGCACGCCTTGATGACGTACACGTTTTTCATCTCCCCGTTCAGGCCATCGAAGGGAGAGAACGTGTGGAACACCCCCTCGAGGACGCGCCCGGAGGTCGAGGCGAGGGTCACGGGCTGCCCGACGAGGGAGAGGAGGAGGTGCAGGAACCGCTCGCGGAGGGCGTGCGCGGGATGGGGGGCGGGGTCGCCCCCCTTGCCGCCGGAGGTGAAGGAGGCGGGGTAGCCCCCGTTGGCGCCCCCGGTGGGGCCCTGGCCCCACCCTCCGCCTCCGCCGGTGGGGGCACCGCCCATTCCCGGGGGCGGACGGCTCGCGCCCCCTCCTCCCCCACCGCCCCCGCCGCTGCCGCCGCCCTCCTTCTTGAGGGGGCGGCTCCACGCGGACGCCGACCCGCTGGGCTTGCCGCTGATCGCGCTCATGGTCTCAAAATAATTTTGCGTATCTTTGTTTGGTGCACCAACTTGGATGGTGAAAGTGTGGAGGTTGGCCGGGGCGAAAATGCGACTGTATCGGCTCAAATGCAGGCACTGCAGTTCAGGACGGTCGATAGATCCCTCCAATGTGTGCAGGGAGGGGTGAACGTTGCTCTCCGTCGCCGATGAGGGCAAGGACGTCGTCGATGCAGTGGGGCCGCGAGAAAAATGAGAGGCTGAGCTGTGAGCTGAGCTGGGCTGAGCTGAGCTGAGCTGAGCTGAGCTGAGCTGAGCTGGGCTGGAGGGGGTAAAGGTAGCAATGAACAGTGTCGTGGAATAAACCCCAGGGAATTTGTATTACCACCAGTGAACCCGTTTCTGCAACTCTCCCTGGGTAAATTTCTGTAACAACTAACTATGTTATCCCCTTCGTCGCAGAAAGATTTGTCAAGGATTTGTCCTCCCTCGCGTGCTTTGCCCTTTGTTGCAAGAGCCACCCTGCGCCCAAACCTCTCAAGATGTAAATGCTTGTTACATTAAGGTGGGTATGAATATGAACCAATGAACTGTTCCTACAGCAAGCCGGACTGGAAGTCATTATGGTGGCTCCACTTGTCAAGGGGCTCCGAGGTTCGTTTCAAGTAGTCCGGGGCAAAGTCGTCGTCGTCCTCGTCCTCGTCCTTCTTCTTCGCGCTGAAACTTCGCTTGTTGGACAAGAGATTTCCCACCAAGGGAGCCACCGCCGACGATATGGACGATCCCGCCTCGCTGAAGGAGTAGTACCTTCTCGTGGGCTGAGACTGCTGAGACGGGTGGGAAGAGATAGAGGACGTGGAAGCCAGGATGCTGCTCTCGTCTCCGTAGCGATCGTGGCGTGGCAGTGTTGCTCGGAACACTGGCGGCTGCGGCGACAGGGATTGGGGCTGCGACTTCCGAACGTCCTCCACGGCCTTGGTCAAAATGGCACGCTGCTTCGACGTCAAGAAGTCGTTCCGAAAGCTCAGCGTCAATGGCCGGCCGCGGGCCTGTATCGACTTTCGTATGCTCTCGAACGTCCACCCTCCCACTTCGACGGGGATGCCGTCGAAGGCCACGAGGCGCGCGCCGATGCGGGGGCGGACGTTGCCGGTGGAATCGTCGAAGCCGACGAAGCCACACACTAGGACGGCATCGACGGGGGTCACAGGAAGGCATTCCGTGGCCTGACTGGCGTTCTGTTTTCCTCGGCGTTTCGATCGTTGCGAGATGGAGGCGATCCGTTGCAGTTCTGCCGCGGTCGGATTCGTCTCAGTAGCGGGCCCTTGATCCCCGGCCAATGCATCCGCCAAGAGACCCGTCGATTTCGCCTCGTTCGGGACCTTCTGGAACTGCAGGCCAATTTTCCGGCTGTAAAAGGTGAGGTGGTAGACTTGGCCGTCGTCTCCCAGAGTGGACCGCGATCGCGCGGGATTCGGCGTCTCTCCCACATCCCTCAAAGGACATTCCAGTTTTGTTGTCGCGTGGCCGTTGTCGGTCACCCGTGACCGGGATGATTCGGACACGGACGACGCCACGTCCAACGATGGCGGGGCACGGTCGGCCGAGTTGTCCTCTAGATGGGGCGCAGATTGTATCGTTCCGCCATGACCAGCAGTGAAACCGGTCAGTCTAAGTTCCTCGGATGGGATCTGATCTCTGAATCTGCCGTTCAGGTTCTGACTGACTTGGTCTCCCAATGGTGGTTCACCATAAGTATAGATGTCATTCAGAACGTCGGACCCCTGCGTTGAGTCGTCGATGAGGCTGACATTGACCGCGTCGACGTCACCGCTCTGCAAGAGGCCTCTGTGTGCATCGGCAGGGCATGTTGAGCTACCCTCGGTAGACGCAAAGGCAGTGCCAGATGCAGTGCCAGATTCGTCGTCTTTGTCGTCCAACAACGATCCCAAAGGTTTGTGCACATACGCTGGCAAAGCTGTTTCATTTCTGGCATTTCTTGTGGGGTGGCGAGAGAAGTCGGGCTGTGCCTCCTGGGATTTGTGATGTTGCCGCCGGGGCGACTTGTCGAGGCTCGCCTTGCTCAAAGGAACGCTCGCCTGGACGCTATTGTCCAGGTCATCGCCCACTTCCGAAGGATCGATGCCGTTCAAGGTGAGAAATTGCTCGCTCAGCCGCAGGCCGGACATAACGTGTTCCTCGAGCTCTATCACGAGACGCTTCTCCTCGTCGTTTAACTTTCGCTTTGGCGGAGCGAGGGATGCATTGTCCGAAGCTGCTCCTTTGCTGTCGCTCTGGCTGTGGATAGAACGTGCGTCTTGCAGTTTCTGATCGATATGCTTTCCACATGCATCGCAGTGTTGCGGTGCAGCTGGCTTTGGGGGATTGTCTGCCGCTGCAGCAAGCAGTGACTTCACCTCCTTAACGAGAATCCTCTTCTCCCGCTTTGTTTTCTTCAATTCGCTCTGCATCGCGTGGTTGTCGTCCCAGACTTTGGTCAGCTCGGCTTCCGCCTTGGTCGCTCGCGTCTCCGCCTCCGTGGCACGCTTCTCCAGCTCGGTTATGCGTTCCTTCGCCTCCTCTTCCCTCTTTGCTCTCAAATTGCAATCGTCGTGAAGTTGTTGAAACGCCACGGCCAAGTCATTGAAATTCGTGCCGCTAACATCGAGACCGGCAAGCGCTTCCTCCAAAAACTGCGACGAGGCCCCTCCCTGCCGATCCTTCCGCACCAGCAATCGCACCGCCTCGTTGAGATTGCCAAACTTCTCCTCCGAACTCTTGGCATCTGCTATTGCCGCATTCCGTTGCCGCTCCGCCTCGTCTGCTCGCATGGCATCCTCGCACGCCGACTGTTCCCATCGCGAGCTGATCGACCGCATCTCCGCCAGCTCGGAGCGCAGGAAATCGATTTCGTCGCGGGCCGTCGACAGCCGCTCGGACCGCAATTTGGCCATCCACTCCCGGCCCAGCTCCTCAGTCAGGGCCTCGAGCACGATGCTCTGCCGTTGAAAGTTCCGTTGCTTGGATCCTTGCGACGTCTTCGATCCTGCGTCCGAGGCATTACCCTCCACGCCATGGACCCCCTCCACATCCTCCGCAATCTCTTCGTCGAACAGCAATTCAAACCGAAACGTCCCATCGGGCAGTGCCCCGATCTCCCGCACCTCGCACGCGCCCCCACCCCCCGAGCCCGCCTCTTGGACCATATCCAAATCGATGCAACCCCGGGGTTCCACGTCGTGCGGGCTCAGGAAATAGTAGAGGTGGGTGGAGGGCTTGAGCACGAAGAACCTCCGTTTGAAGGTCGGGA
>JALLAP010002197.1:0-15869 GCA_036939355.1 Thalassiosira profunda | reverse complement strand
AACCCTAATCACAACCCTAATCACAACCCTAATCACAACCCTAATCACAACCCTAATCAACCCAACTTGCTCAACTCAAGTCGCTCAACTCGCTCAACTCTCTCAACTCAACTCTCTTAACACAACTCTCTCAACTCAACTTGCTCAACTCAACTTGCCCAACTCAACTCATATCTACTACCATCCTCCACCCTACCATCGTTCATCTCTACTACCATCGTCCAACTCATTCTGCAACCATATGTCATCGTCATTGTTCATTCTTGTCTTTTTCGTGCCCACTTTTATTCTCTCATCTCTCCCTCTCTTACTTATCTACTCACATTTCTCATACCCTAACCCTAACCCTATCTTACTCATACATGCTCTTATCTCACACTACTATCTCCTCTCTCTTCTCCCATCTCATATCTCACACTACTATCTCTCGTCTTGCATCGCTCATCTAACACTGCCATCTCCCGTCTCATATCTCACTCTACCATATCACAATCTTTTCTTTCATCTCACACTACCATCTCACACTACTGTCCATCGTGCACTACCATATCTCATATCTTGCGCTCATCTTGCGCTGTCTCACATCACACTACTATCTCCCATCTCGCATGCCATTTCAAACTCTCATCTCACACCTCATACCCGCGTCTCTTGCTCGCATCTCTCATTTTTTCGCATCACTTGTTCGCATCTCTCCTCTCGCGCTACCGCTTTCACCCTGCACTCTTGCTTGCATATCTGTCGCTCCTACCATCTCTTACTCCTGTGTCCTACTTGTATCGCTTGCTCGCATCTCTCTTGTCCTTCTCTCTTCCTTTTATTCATGCCTATGCCTCACATCTCATCACGCATATCTCGTGCTTGCATCTCATCCTCACAACTCTTGCTCCCACCTTTCCTCTCACACTACAACTACCATTCCGCATATCTTGCTTATCTACACATCTCTTGCTCCTACGATACCATCTCTTTTCTCTCATCTCTTGCTCGCATATTTTGCTTGCATCTCTTGCTTCATGTTCTTCTCTCTTCCTTTCATTCATGCATATGCCTCGTATCTCACACATATCTCCACACTCCACCTTTTATCGTGCGCTGTTCTCTCTCGTCTCTTCCTCCTCTCCTCTTTCTCTTTTCTTACTCTCATTCGCTGTCTAAATCTCGAGTCTGCAACTTTATCGCTACAACACACAACTCGATGCAATCTGTCATGCAAAGACAAAGAGTTACTCTCTCACGCATCACTGCCTTCATTGTTTGCCCATAACAACTGATCGCAAACACGCAGTGTTGTAAAACCCAAACGCGACAGCAACTCAAAACTGCAACCTTTCTTCTCAAATCGACTCCTCTGCGATTTTGTTATCGCACATGCGCCTACTCACTGCCGTGTTCTTCAACCTCCCATCCTGTACCAAAATCGACTGCCACTTCAGCAACAAGTAAACTTATTGCGACATGTGTTTTCGACTCAACATGTTTTGTTGCAGCCTTTTGCCAACTATGTTGCTCTCGCCGACTACCGACTTCCACTTCAACAAAACGTTGCTTTAGTTGATTTGTACCTGCATCTTCAGTCCTTTCTAGTGTTTTCTCCTTTCACCCCAACGATGTCACTGCCACTGCGCTGCAACCCTATCTGTATGCCTTTTTGTTCTTCACTCTGTCCTCGTTTCCAACCGCATATTCACTGCACCTAATTGCCACCCTGTGTGATGCCTTCTGCAATTCCCAACTCAACCTATCGCAACCAAACTGTAACCCTATCTCGTCGACTGCAACCTGTCAACTCTGCCGTTTTTCAGCTGCACTTTGCTGTGGTTTCAACCTGTTAGCGACTGCAACGAGCCATCTCTGCCATTTTTCAGCCATACTTCACCCATTTTCAACCCTCCTGACTGCAACACAACTGCAGCACAACTCCAACCCAAGTGCACCCAACCTTGCAACTCGCCAGCTCTGCCATTTTTCCAGCCGCACTTTGACTGTTTTCAACCCTAGCTGTTCACTGCGACCGACTGCAACCCAACCCTAACCTAAAAGCAGAGCCAGTTTTTGGCAGTTTTCGGTTGCACCCCACTTCGACCTCGGTTGCACGCCCGCCCACTTCGGTTGCACGGCAACGCATCTTGCTTGCACTCTGCAACCCATTGAACCATGCGATAAGCTGCCTTGATGCAGCCCTCGACCCTTGAGCCAGCCCATATCCCTACCATCAAGTCAGCCCGAGACAACTTTTTAGAGAGCCATCCCTGAGCCCAGCTTGCACTTATCTAGCCATTACTCTGCACGGCGCAATCTTTGCAGCCATCAAGCCATCGCTTGTCGTAAGCATTTCCTTGTCCAAAAGCAGTCAACAATCTACCACCGTCTAGCCAGCTCAAGCCAACCCCTGGCTCGCAGCATCTAAACAGCCATCTGCGAGCTGTGTCTTTGCGGCCACAATCTTGCCCTTAGCCGAACTATTGAGTGAGCGCAGCAGTCTTTGGTTGAGTGTCCCCCCCTCGAAACTCTGTTGGCATGTAAAATCGTTGTCAAAAGAGAATAGACCTGCGAGCACGTATTATCTATGCATTGAGCCAAAGTGGTTTGCAATGCAATTTAAAATATCTCCTGACTTTCAGTACAATTGTGTTGGGCGGGCAAACTGTTTGCAAAATGCGGTTCTAAAATATTCTCCTGGCCTTCAGTAAAACGTGCAAGGTGGGGAAGTTGCATACTGAGCGCCCCCTTTCCTCTGGTCCGCCCACCGCATCCCCGCGCCGGTTCTCCCGCACTGTCCCTCTCTGTCTCGCTTCGGCCTTTTCTCCCCCATTCCTAAATCCTAAAACAGCTCACTCGATTGATTTGTGCGCCACGTACACACGTTTAGTGTCGTCCCACTCCATGTGCAGGCGATCCCCTTCGTGAATTTCCTGATCCATATCTTTTAGCTCTTTCAACGAGGACTTGATTGCCTCCTCTTCCATCCGCAGCTCGGCCCAGTTGTCCAAGTGAGCGTGCTCCTCGGCATGCGATGCCTTCTCCGCCTCTTGCGCGGCATGCAACCGTTCCTCCACGTAATTGTCCGCCAAAATGTCTTCCTTCATCAGATCCTCCTCGGCGATGTGCTCCTTGAGCACCCGCTCCTCCTCCAGGGCGTGCTCGAAGGTTTGGTGGGCGGTCACGGCCAAATCCTCCTCGACCCGTTCCTTCGTCCGCACTGCAATATGTAGAGAGTGCACACAAGATGTGAGCATCGCAACATGCATCGGTGTGAAACCCCATACAACAACGCAATGCGAGTACGCCTCACCGTAATCGAGCGCCGTCTCGAGCAGCTTCTCGGCCATGGCCTTGGACGCCTCGCCCTCGTCGAGGTCGCCCACCTGCTGCTGCACAACGAGGTCGCGCTCGATTTGCTTCAGCTCGTCCCACGCGCGGGCAGGCTCGGCGGCGTCGCCCTTGCCCGCCCCGGCGGCGCGGAGGGCCGCGGCGGCGAGGGACGGCGGCAGCCGCGGGGCCACGAAGGCCGACGCGGCCGAGAGCGATGCGGCGAGGATGAGGAGGAGCTTCATGGTGTCAGCGTTGCCGTTGCTTCATTCATTCGAGTTGTGAGCAGCTGGGTTGTGAGCCGGGCCGGTGCAGCTGATCGTTTTTGGGGGACAGCTCGGGTTCTCGAAGAAATCTGGAGGCCGCGTAGAAATCAGCGTAGGAAATAGTACAATCTTTTGTGTCAGCTCGGAAGAAGGCATTTGTCCCAAAAATGGCGCGAGTTGTGTTCACTTTGCATGAGAGAGGCATGTCTGGCCACTTGGGGCACGGCGGCCACGACGCCCCGTCCTCCCGGTCCTCCCGGCCGCGCTGTGCGCCGTCGCCGCGCACGCCTTAGAGCCCGCGGCCTTCCAACGCTACCTCGGCGACGTCCATCCCCTCCTCGTGCTCGCCGCCCTGTCCTACTCGGGCGGGGCTGACTCGCCGTCTACCGCGGCGAGCGGCAGCCCCTGGGATCGGGCTGGCCACGGCAATTGCAATGGGGCTGGCGGCCGTGACAATCTTCGTGGACACGCAGGCGCCGTTCCCAAAGGACATCAACGTCCCATACCCGGCGTCTGTGTTCTTCTATCCGGCCATCGGATTGGTTGTCGAGCTGGCCTTTCATTTGGTGCCCTTCAGTCTGATTTATTTGCAATTGAGTGGTAAACCGCGACGATCGGATCGTCCGGGCGAGCAAACGGCCGTCCTCGAGCCGGCCTACCAAGTCCTACGATACAACGGGGAATCGCGCGGCGTGGCCACCGGTTCGATTTCTACTCGATGTGCGCCTTCCGGCTGGCGTATTATCTCGTGTGGCACATTCTGTGGGGGCATGTGCGGTTGCAATCTTGTTCGTGAGATAGAGCTACGGGAGATTGAAGGATGCTTTCGACTGAACGAATGCGTTGATGGCCGCCGGGAGGGGAGCAATGCGGCGGGCAGATAGTTGCAATTCACGGGAAGCGAGGGGCTCGTGTATCATATGTGCAGAAGAGTTGCAATTATCAGTTACACCCGTCGGGAGGGCAAAACGGCCCGCACGGGCTCGTATCCAAGAACGTCGGAGTTTGCCAGTCGGGGAGATACGTCGCCATATTGCAATTGCCTGCGAAAATGGAGGACGAGGGAAAATGATATTGAGATTGCATCGTTTGCGGGGCGATCGAGAGAGAAAGCGAGAGTCCAACTCACCCGGCCGGGCGTAGCGGCAGACCTGCACGTGGCGATCGCCGCCCGACGCCTCGCCGCAGCCGACGTATTCCGTGGCCCTCCATAACACCTGAGTGAGATGTCCGTTTTGGGGGTACGGATCGTCCGCCTCCCCTTCGACCCACCCTGCGAACGTGCGAGCGAAACAGACATGTTGAGTATCGTGGGGAATGGCCGAACCAAGTAGCGAGTGATCATTTCCGGCCCGCCCGCACTCACTCGCGAGGATGTCCTCGGTGGAAAGCATTCCGCCGCCGACGTTGCTCCCGAGGTTCTCTCCATAGTCGTTGTTCGGATCGTGCACGAATTGGCCGGTGCTGATCAGGACCTCCGCGTACTGCCGCGACGACTCCTCGAGCGCGCTGCTCCATTGGAGGGGAATGTAGGCGGTGGCGTACCGTTCGTGCCATTCTTTCCGTCGTTTGTTGTGGCTGTCGATCCAATCGATGTCCCTCGGCGACAGTCCTCCCCCGTTCGACGGCGGGGTGGGCGGCGGCGTTGGACGAGGCGTGGACGTGGCCGTGGGCGGTGCCGTTGGCCGGCCGGTCGGCCTCTCGGTGGGGTTGGGTGTTGGTCTCGCGGTGGTAGGCATGGCTCCGGTGGACTTCGACGGCGACAGGGTCAGGGGTTCCTCGGTGGGCCGAGGCGTTGGCCGGTTTGTGGGAGTGCGCGACGGCAGATTGGACGGAGGAGATGGTTCCCTCGTGGGTGGAGTGGGCAATGGCGGATTGTTGGGCATAGCTGAAGGCCGCCTCGTCGGACTGGACGATGGTCGGTTTGTTGAGGGCTGCGGCTGCTCGGCCGGCGCCGGGGTTGGTGGCACTGGAACTGGCGCGACGGGCGAGAGCGTCGGGTGGATTGTCAACGTCCTATTTTGTCGTGCATACAAAGTTGTGTGCACATGATGTGTTCAGAAAACAAGCGGAAGTATCTTTGAGTAAAAGTCGGTCCAAACGTCTCGAGAACATGGTCAGTCGCAAACTCACGGATCTATCGGAAACGGCGATGGAGCAGTGGTCGGTGTGGGGCATTCTATGAACGAAGATTGCACCAGTTAGCGTGAGAGAAGAGAAAGGGCGATCGGATTGCAACGGACAACGATTCGATTTTGGCTCACCCCACCTCGCACAATCTTTCTCCGACGATTTGCCGCCCTTCGCGCCCTTGGACGACTTGGACGATTTGCCGCCCTTGCCCTCGCGTTTGCCGTTCCGCCCGCGGTGCCTTCGCTTGTGTTTCTTCTTTTTCAGCAGCCGATCTCCCCCGCGGGCCAGCATCTTTTTCCTGTGTTTTCGTTTCTTCGTTGCAGCGCCTCCCGCCCACTTCGTAGGCGCCGCCTCGACGCAGACGCATCCCGGCCTCTCCTCGCCGCGCCCTCCGTCATCATCGACGGCGTCCTTCTTTCCCGACTTGCCACCGCCGCCGCTGCCGTCTTTATCGCCGCCCCGCTCCTTCTTCAATTTCCGGTCGAGTTTCCCGGTCGTTCCGGCCGCCTCGTCCTCCGCGCGTCGACGGCCGCCGTCGCGCCGCGCCGCCCTCGCCGTTCCTCCGCCCGTCGCGCGCGGTGGCAGCTTCGTTCGCCGCTCGGCGAGCTGCTCGCCGCCCCCCGCGGAAGGCCGCGGCAACGAGAGGCGTCGACGAGCGCCGTCTCCGTCGGGATGCACTGCTTCCGCAGTCGTAGCGCGGGCGGCGGCGGCCGCGGCGAGGGCGGCGGCGAGCGCGAGGCGCCGCTGGGGGTGGCGGCGAGGCATCCTCGTTTGGTATGGCTCGACAGTCGCCGCTTCGTGGATAGCAGTCCCGATAGAGAGCTGGGTGCCTGTTTCATCAAACGTCAAATTTTCTGGTTGTTTCATGGCTCCGTTCGAGATCTTCTACGTACGGCGGAATCGTACATAAAGATACCTTTTTTATCTTTGTGTCGCAATTCGTTCAACGCCGCCCAACGGACGACCCCAACGCCCAACGCCTCCAAAGATCTTCTTTGCTTTGCCGCCGTCGAGAGTCGAGAGGCGCCCTTGAGGCGACAACGCATGACCGACCCTCACCATCGTGGCCATTTCTCCATCGACGCCGAGGGCCGCCGCCCGCCGAAGCAGGATCCAAAAAGAGCTCGCAACACTTCCTTCTGACGGCACGATGGCGGAGCTGCGCGAACTTCCCACCTTCGACACCGCCAACGGCGACGAAATCGAGCCGACCGTCGCCACTTCCGTCGTCACCGAGGTCGTGCTCGGCCAGAAAGGCACCGCCCGAGTGGTAATGGCGCCGTTGGAAGAAGACGAAGATGACGAGGAAGAGGAATCCTCCTCCTCGTCCGACGAATCGACCGCCCCGCCCATCCCCACCACCCTCCGTGCCTCGCCGTCCCACGCCACGTTGGACGATTACACCCCCAAGGCCGCCGCCGCCCGCGCCGCCCCCTCCCACCAACACGGCAAGGGGGGTCAATGTGCGCCCGGCAGCCGGGGATGGGGCGCCGAGGCGCCCGTCACGCCAATGGAGGAGGAGATCAGTGTGAGCACGAAAATCGACGTCGACGACGCCGTGGCGCGGTATGTGAAGATGCGCGCCCTCTTGGGATCGCCCGTGGGCACCGCCAACGGCACCGGCGTCTCGGAAGGTCCCCTCAACGGCGGCGATGGCCACGGCAACGGCTTCGTCTGCCTCCACGGGACCGCGATCGAGGTGGGCGACGAGCGCGCCGTGCCCATCGTCACGTGCACTTCGGTGGGGAGCAGCGGGGAACGGACCGTGGGACCGGTCGATTTGGGGGAACTCAAAAGGGTGTTGGAGGGAGAGAGAAGGGAGGACATTGGGGAATTGTACGAGGCGCTCATGCGGGATTTGCGAGGGAGCGAAGAGGGCAGCGAGGGGGGCAGTGATGCCAGCAACCGGAGCGACCTTGGCTCCAGGGGAAGGGAGGGAGAGGGTGGGGAGGCGACGTCGCCGCGCGAGCAGGTCGAGTGCCTGCTCGAGTGCTACGCCTCCCTCGCCGGGGGATCGACGCTGCCGTCCACGCTGGGGGGCAGCATGAGAATGGAGGAGGAGGGTACTGTGTTCACCGTGGGCCGAAGCGAGGTGGTCATCGAGACGGGGGGCGCGCTGCCGGCGGGCCGGGGGAAGGCGGCGGCGGAGAAGACGAAGGCGAAGAAAAAGGTGAGTGACACGAAACCCAGTTCTTGCGATCCATCGTTTGTCGCAATCTCGCTCGCATCTCACGCACAATCAAATTTGCCGTTGTCGACAGCCTAGCAAGCCAGGCTTCCTCTCGCGCAAGTTCTCGTCGGGGCGCAAGTCCCCGCCACCGGCAGACGATAAAAAGAAGTCCAGCGAGAAGAAGGGGCGCGGTACCAAGAAGGCCGACGCCAAGAAGAAGCGCGACGTCCAAAAGCCCACCGCCAACAAGTCCAGCGCGAAAAAGGCCCACGGCAACGCGGCCGGCCGGCCGGGCGGGTTCCGGCGGCTGTTTTCGACGAAGGAGCGGCGCGCCGCCACGGCGTCGAAGGGGAAGCAAGAGCGGAAGAATGCGGCGAAGAAGGCCGGGGCGGCGGAGGCGGCGGCGAGCGCGTTCGCGGCGGCATCGACCCCGGGGGGCGGCGACCCCCCTCCTCCGGACGGCGGCAACCAAACGCCCCTTCCCACCGCCACGAGCGACGCCCGCTCCGTCGGCACGGGCGCCACGGACCAAACCGCGCGCCTCATCGACGACGCAGCCACCGTATTGGCGTCGCTGGTCGTGGGCGCGCGCGAGGGGCCGCTCGATTGGACGGCGGTCGCGACGGAGGGTTCGAGCGACGATGACGTCACGAGCGGGGGTGTGAACGGCAGCGATGATGTCACGGGCGATGCCACCGACGGAGAGGAGGACGAGGAGGTGGTGAGCGTGGCACTGACGACGACGGAGGGAAAAGCGTGCGACGGGTACGAGGTCGTCCAAGGACAATCCGCGGGCGCGAAGGATCGAATCGTGGCCAGCCGGCCGTGCTTCGGGCCCCGCGCGGGCGCTAAAGAGGCGACTGACGACGCGGAGGCGAGCGGTGCCGGCGAGGCGAAGTGCGCTGCTGCCGCGGCGAGTGGCAGAGCGACCAACTCCGCCAAGGGCCCGACCCCAAATCAGCCAGCGAAGCCGAGCAAGGAGCCCCCAGTCGAGCAGGCGACGGCCACCGACGGCCTCTTCGACGACGCCCGCTCCCGCCGCTCCGCCAGGACCCTCCTCGCGGACGGGGAGGTGGCCCCGCGGTCGGTCCGCAAGTCGACGCGGAAGCTGTTCGTCGAGAAGCAGACGAAGGCGCGGCGGAAGCCGGCCGCGGCGCGGGGCGTCGCTCCCGAGGGAAGGGCGGTGGCGTCCACGTCCCGCGCGGAGAAGAGCGTCCGGTCGAGCAAGTCGGCACGAAGGAAGACGAAGGCGGCGGCGGGCGGCGGCCGATCGATCCAATCGAAAAAGAGGAGCCCTCCGGTCCGACCCGCGGCGAGCGACAACGAAGCGTCCTTTGTCGAGCCCGAGCCATCAAAGGAGCCCGCGCCGCCCGCGTCCAAGGGCGCCGCCGACTGGCTGAATTGCCATGCCGAAGCGAGGAGCTACGAGTCCCACGCGGCGGAGGCGCGGCAGGACGACGACGAGACGACGAACGAAGGCCTCGACGGCGGCATTGCCTGGATCGACTGGGCGGCCTTGGCCAACAAAGGAGAAAACGCCGCGCGGGACGCCGGCATCGACACCGAGGCATTGTTCGACTACTGGAACGCGGCCGTGGGATCGTCCGTCGACGACGCCGACTTGGAACTGCGGGACGACGCGCCAAGGGACGGCGCCGCCGACGAGGGGGGGTGGTTCGCGCCCCTCGCGCACTTCCTCGGTAGTTCGCAGCTGGGCGACCTTGGGCGGACCCCAGCCGCGGAGACGGACGACGAGGTCGAGCGACGGGACGAGCGCTCGAGGCGCAGTCGGAGGTCGCGGAAGGGCCGCCGCTCGAAGAGCGCATCGCGGTCCCGGAGGGGGCAGTCAAGGAGCGATGGAAGGTCCGAGGCCGGGAGGAGCCGCTCGCGGAGCCGCAAATCCAAGGCGAGCCGTCGATCGCGCAGTCGCCGGTCCTCGGCGGGCAAGTCGCACCGGAGGAAGGAGGCGGAGGAGGAGATGGTGGCGGTGCATTGAGCCCGGGGGGGAAGCGGAGAGGATTTTGCAAGTGTAAAGAAGAAGTGTGTCACATCTATTTGTGGGCGTTGATGATAACAAACAACGCTAGTAGTATCGTTATGCAACTCTCTCGACTTTTAATGAATACATTCATGCGGAGCCAACTCGGAACGCACTCACGCCTGCATCGCCCGCCGGCCCCCGTCCGCCAAGTCCACCGCCCGTCGCCGTCGACAAACGTCGTATCGCACGCAACCAAAGGGCTCAGCTTCTTGTGTGGCTCTAGCGAAAATTGGCGCGTTCCCGCCAAAAAGCTCATTTTTTTTTCACTTTTCCTCTCACTTTTCACCTGCAACGTTGTTGCTATCGACCTCCCCTTGCCGACGACCGCGGCGGCCACCGCCCCCACCACCGGCGCCTCCGCTCCAATGGCGGCCGCGGGCGCGCTGCGGGCCGCGGCCCATTCCCTCCAGCGCGACTTCGACGGCGAGGCCGCCGAAGACTTTGATTCGAACCGCGTGAACCGCTCACGGTCCGACGCCAACGACATTCCGGGCCCCGCCGCCAGCGCCGCGGCCCAAGAGAATATCACCGTGGGAGGAGGGGGAGAAAATTGCGGCATGGACGAATGGTCGGCGATCCCGCCCCCGCCGCGGGACGATTCGTCGCTGGACGACGAAAATGACAGCGGCTGCTCCAAAATAATGGACCACCCCCACCGGGAGCTCGCGAACGAGCTCGACGTCACGTTGGATTCGACCCTCTTCGGCAATTTGTCGTGTTGTGGGGAGGACACCCTCCATGTGCTGATGGACGCCGAGTTGGCGCTGGCCGGGAATCCGGGGGCCGGGGGGAATGATTTGAGGGCTGGGAATTTGGGAGCCGGGGATTGGAGGACTGCAGGAGCGGGGGGAGACGAGTCTGATGGCGAGGGAGTGGGCCTTGCGGGGGATGCGGGGGCCGGGGGGCCGCCTTCGCCTCGCAATGACGGCCGCAAAGCCGGGGGGAGCGCCCTCCGCCCCGCCACGGGATCGACGATCCACGCCAACCACCCCCCCAACCCCAACAGCCTCCCCCACGACGACGACGAGAACGACCACCTGAGCACCGGCGCCGCGTCCCTCCTCCGCGGACCCCTCATGGCCGCCAAGTCCGCCAGCCTGGCGGGGGGGGGAGCGGTGCGCAGCGGCGGGGAGACCCCGTCCAAAGCCCGGGACGCGCTCCTCCGCGCGGCCATGAAGGCGCCCCGGCCACCGTCGGGCGGGGCCTCGTCCATGGAAACCGTGCACCTCACGCCGGCCGCGGCTGCCACTGGGGGAGGGGAGGCGGAGGGGTCGGCCACTCCCTCGGCGGCGAGGAACGGGTTCCTCCGCTCGGCGGCGAAGGCGGCCCGGCCTCCGTCCGGGGGGGAAAGGAGCGGGGAAAGCGCGGGGTACAGCGCCGACTTTCACAGCTGGAACGGGCAGAGCCACGGCTGCGAGGGCGGCAATATCGTCGGTGCCGCTGCGGGCTCTGCCGCGGGCTCGGTGACCCCGTCGGCGGCGCGAAACGAATTTGTGACGTCGGCGCGAAAGGCTCCGGCGCGGCCGGGGACCTCCCACTCCGCGCGGTCGGGGCCGGAATACGGCGGCGGCATTTCCGGAGCGCCGCGGGGGATGGGCAACGCGGGAGGGCAGGTTGAGGGAGCGCAACGCAACTTGGGCACCAACGGCGCGCCGCTCCGCGAAATGCAACGCAACGACAACGGCAATCTGCACCACGACAAGTCGATCGTCGGGGAGGACTCGTCCCGCCCCCGCGCGGGCCTGACAATCTCCACCAGCAAGCCCCGCCGTCGGCCGCCCAGCCTCCCCCTCTCCGCCACGAACTCCCCGTCGGCCGCCCGCGACGCATTCCTGACGTCCCCCCAGGATTCCGTGTCGACGCTGGGGGCCCGCTCGCCGACGGAGGAGGCGGCCCTCGCGGCACGGGCGGCGGCCGGGGCGGGCGTGGCACTGGGTGGGGCGGGGCCGGGGGCGGCGCCGCGGAGGGGCGGGGCTCCGGGAGCAGAGCAGCCGCATTCGCAGGGCAGGCAGCAGTCGGCGTCGCGAGAGGCGGCCGACAGAGGAATGCCCCCCGGGGCTACCACGCCGTCGACCCAACGGAGATTGATCGCGTCCCCGCCGAGTGCGACTTCCGCCTCTCCCCCAACCGCCTCGCCCGCCCTGCCGGGCACCGCCGCCCACGCCGCATCGCACGCCGGTTCCTTGGACGGCATCCTCGCCCGGGGCGAGCGGCAGATCCGGGACTCCGTCGCCGCCGCCGAGGCCGTCCTGCGCCGCACGACCAGCCATAGCAACGACAATCCCAGCGGGCCGACGACGGCGAAGCCGCGCAAGCCGTTCTTGCGCAAGGGCGCCCGGAAGGAGCCGTCGGCGCTGCACACTCTCAACGCTCGCGAGGGGATCGCGCCGAGCGCGCAGCGGCGATCCCACGCCGGCGCCGGCGCCAACACCCCGCACGGCGCCGACATTAGAGGGGCCGTCGCCCCCTCCGGCGCCCCACACCAGAGTCCCACCGAAACTCCCTCCGATCGCCAGGCCCGCCTCGCGCGATTGGAACGAATGCAGGAGGATTTGCGGGACGATTTGAAGAGGAGGGAGGCGCGGCGGGCCAAGGCGAGGGAGGCAAGGGAGTCGAAGCAACGGGAGGAGCGGGAGCGGGAGCGGGCCCAGCCACGGGCGGGGGTCGCACCTGGCACGGCGCGCGCTGGGGTCGTTCCGGCGGCGATGGACGGCGCGAGGATCCGGAGAGCCGCCACGAACCGGGCTCGCGCGGCATCGGCGGGAAGGAGGCGGGTGGAAAATGGCGCGGGGGTGGCGGAGATGACCCCCTCGCAAGTTCGAAACGGCGTCGCTCGACGGGAGGGCGCCCCTAGCAGCGATGCAGGGGGCGACGGCGTGACGCCGTCAAGGGCGCGCGCGAGCTCGGCCAAAAAGGCTCCGGCGGCGGAGGGTGCGGACGAGGAGGGCAGCCTCGCGGAAACGCACGGCGACGAGGACGACTTGGCCGACGTGTGCGTGGAAGGACGCACTTTGCAGAGCGACGCGAGCGAGGATTCCGCGGCGATGGCGGAGGCGCCCGAAGCGACGCCGACCCCCAATCCGCGACCGAGGTCCTCCTCGCGGCCACGCACGGCGAGCGCTCCCAAAAATCGCACCGCCGGGACCGATCCCCGCCGGACCCCCGCGAGCGCCGGCCGCACCCCCCACCCGAAGCGAAAAAGCAAGGTTAAACCATCGTCGGCCGACAACGGCAACGACGAGGCGAAGCGCGCGGAGCGGAAGAGGGAGGAGGACGAGCAGCGCGCCTTGCTCATGAACATGCGCCGCAGGCAGGAGGCGGCGCTCAGGGAGGCCGAGGGCGAGCGCGAACGGGTGCGTTTGCGTTTTCACTGCGTGTGCCTCGTTCCTATGTACGACTGCTTGCTTGTCACTGCATCGGTTCTTCATCATTATTTTTGCCCATCTTTGCATTTTGCAATCCGCAGGCCAAAGCGTGGGCCGCCGCCGAGAAGGCATCCGTCCAACAGTGGGCGGCCGAACAGCGCGCCCTCATAAAAAAAGACCGGCACAAAGCCGCCAACGCCGCCCTCCTCGCGACCAAGAAGGCCAATCGCGCCCAGGAATTGGTGGAGGGGAGCGACGCGCACGCCGATCGGGAGGAGCTGCGGGCCGAATTGGACGAGGTGCGGGCGGCCCTGCGAAAGGCGAAGGCGGCGGCGGGCGAGGAGCAGCGGCGGCTGAGGGAGACGATTCGACGGCACGAGCGGACGATTGGGACGCTGCGGAGCGCCACTGGCAGCAATGCCGGAGAAATTGGAGGTGCAGCCGGTGGAGGAGCGACGGCGGCGGCCAAAGCCAAGAGCCCCAATGGCGGAGGGGCGGCGCCGCGCCGCCGGGCCCTGAGCGACCACTCCTCCCGGCAGAACGCGCGGCCGGGCGGCCCGAAGGCGGATGCCCACCGGAGAAAGTCGAGCGAGGGCGGCGCGGAGGCCACTAAGACAATCGCGGCTGCAGAGCGACCGGAGGCGGCCGAGGTTGCGGTCAATGAGGAGGTTGTTGCAGCAGAGGAGGCCGTCGACACGGACACGCTGACGGAGGAGCCCACCGACCTCTGGCTGCACCGCCGCCTGGCCCAATTGAACGCCGCGAACGATCATCTCGGGGCCAAGGGGGCGAGCGACGAACAGCACGGAGGGGGCGTCGCACCGGACCCGCCCGCGGGGCAGCGGAGGCCGTACAACGCCGCCGACTACGGAGGGAGCGCGGCCGCGCACGCCCACCCCGCCCCAAGCCTTGCGAGGCCCGATCGCTCCGATGCCGTGCCACAGGTGGTCACGGCCGTGAGCCCCTCGTTCCAGGCGGCCGTTGGAAGCGACGTCCATCAGGGGCAGGGGGCGGCGCCGGGCAAGAGCCAGATCTTCACGTACAAAAATGGCACGCAGAAGGAGGTCCTGCCGGACGGGACGACGACGATTTCCTTCGCGAACGGGGATCGAAAGCGCACGTACGCGCGCGAGAAGGAGGGCATCGTCGTGTATTACTACGCGGCCACGAAGACCACCCAGGTCACCCACCAGGACGGGATGCAGACGTACCATTTTCCAAACAAGCAGATCGAGAACCACTACGCCGACGGCCGGAAGGAGATCACGTACCCGGACGGGACGACGAGGATGATCCATACTGATGGCACGTGCGATACGACCTTTGCCGACGGCGTAAGGGTGGTGGACTTGGCAGACGGGAGCCAGCGGGTGATGCAGGCGTGACCGATTGCCCCTTCTCATTGAGCCCGCTCGTTCATTGTTTGTCAAAGATGCATACCTAATCACACTAGCGTTTTACTTGTGTACAAAATGAATCATTGGTCCGCACCTCCAGACAGCTCGCTATTCCGCACCGTCTCCCTCTCGCAACAAGCTGACTGCTCGATCAATAGCTCCGACAACAGCTGGTTCTGTTTCATCAGTTCGTCGTTCTGTTCCTGCCTTCGCGGCCCCGCCCGTCCAATTGTCCCTCGTTGTCCTGTAATGCCCGGATTTGTTGCTGCGCCTCCTGCAGCGCCTCCCGCAATGCTTGGATCTGTTGATGCGTCTCCTGCAGTGCTCGATTTTGTTGCAAGGTCAGCCCCTTCAACCGTGCGATGTCGCCGTTGAACATCGAGAACCGCTCGGCCGTGGTACGCCCAACCTCTCCCGTATCTTCGCCTCCGTGTCCGTCGATTGACAATCGTCGCCTCGACGCGCTGGATGCCCTGCCATCACCAACCGCAAGAGTCTCATCCTCGACATCCGCCACCCAATTCTTACACAAACACAACAATATCGCATGGAACAACTCTGTGTAGAAGCACAAGAGTGGTTAGCAAGTTTTTTTCAGAGAGAAAGATGCTCGCTCTGCATGTTGCTTTCGTACGCACCGTCAATATCGCTGATAAACAGGATGACGACAGAGTTGATGATGATCTCGGTATTGCCTGAGAAAAGAGGAGATGAGATGCTTCTGGTAGAATGAACAAATGATGCACAGTCAGCTTACTCGTAGCAATTGCCTCGTTGTAAACTGTTGGGAAAAGAGAAGCGAAGCGACGCAAGTCCGAAGGATGAGCAGAGACCAAGATAGCAAGCAATCAATTGCAATGGTTGACTCACTGGTCGAGACATAAAAGATGAACGCCGTAATCGTAAACAAGAACAGTCCGCCAAGGAAGAAACGCCAGCGTGTAGAAGTAGAATGATACCGTTTCCTTCCGGCCAACGAGACGACCTTCACGCCATTGACGAGATCCGGCGTCAAGTGGGCCGCCATCAAGATTGCGTACGTCACCCAGCCCTGCCAGTCAACATTCGCTTTATCGTCGCATTCGAACTTGTCTCTCGGGCACTTCCAGGTGTACACGAGATCTTTCGTCGCGTCCGACAGATCGAACTCCGATCCCAGGACAAAGACAAAGAGCATCCAAATTT
>JALLAP010002191.1:0-11797 GCA_036939355.1 Thalassiosira profunda | reverse complement strand
GCAACATGTCCCTCGGCTCCTTCGGCATTTCCCCCGCCCCCTTCAAGGACGTCCTTTCCCGGGACGCATGGTTGGGAATGGGCGTCAGTCCATTGGACGCCCACCGGGCGAACTTAAGGGACATGATGCTCCATCGGATGGCCAAGTTCAGCCCAGAGAATGATGCGGAGTTGCTCCCCGCGGAGATGAGGGAGCGGACGATGGGCCAGGAGTGGCGGGAGAGAATGAACCAGTCCATGCCCGGGATGACGCCGCTGGGGGGCGAGCGGGGGTTGTTGTCGGACCAAATGATGATGAACCCCGCGTTTTGCGAGCGGTACCTGCGGATGACAGCGGGGGGGATGCTCCCCCCGCTCACCGGCAGCGACGACCCCAGTAGGGAGGACGCCGCGCTGGGCAAGCGGAAGCACCGCCCCAACGACGACGAGCTGTTTTCTTCCAAGAGCCCCACGCCCAAGAAGTCGTTCCTCCAGCGCTCCCAGGTCATGGAGGGGGAGATGCGAAGGCGGACGGAGATGGCGCGGCAGGGGTTCGAGGCGGAGGCCGGCAGGGTCTCGTCGCTGCCGCCCCCGGCCGCGCCGTCCGGCGGCTCGCCCCCCGCGTCTTCCAAAAAGGCGGCCAAGAAGCGAAGCAAGAAGAAGGCCCCCCCGGACCCCGACGCCGCGGCCGCCCTCGCCGCCGCCCTGCCCGACAAGCCCAAGCGGCCCTTCTCGGCGTACAACTTGTTCTTCCAGCTGGAGCGCGAGTTCATCATTCAGGAGGTGAGGGAGGGCCGGAAGCCGATGGAGGAAACGATGATCGCCGACGCGTTGACGCGGGTCGCGGAGGGACGGACCGACGAGAAGGACGAGGCGGCCGATGCCGCGAAGGCTGTCGAGGACAAGGAGGCCCAGGCGGACGACAAGGGGGAGGAGCCCGCGGCTGCTCAAAGCGATCCCGACGATCCCTACTTCCGCGACCCGACCATCCCCGCACGCTACCGGCACCTCCGGCTCGACAGGCACTGGCACTCCGTCGGGCACAAGCGCAAGCGCAAGCATCGCAAGACCGAGGGCTCCGTCGGCTTCGTCGAGCTGACCAAAATGGTCTCGAGCCGGTGGAAGTGCGTCGACTCCACGGACCCGCACGTGCGGAAATACTGCCAGAAGCTGGCCGATGTCGAGTTGCGGGTTTATAAGCGGGCGATGGAGGAGTACAAGCGCAAGGCGCGGGAGGTCGAGCGGGAGGCCAAGGCGCAGGCGTTGATGGAGGCGAGCAAGGAGGCCGAGCGGGCGGCCGGGGGGGAGGAGATTGGGGCGCTCCCGTCGGCGGCAAAGAAGGAGAAGGGGAAGAAGAGGAAGCGCAAGTCGAAGAAGGCCAAGGCGAACGAGGAGGAGGCGCCCGCGATCAAGACGGAGGAGTCGTTCACCCCCATGGTCTCCAAGCGGGAGTACGGGAGCGTGCTCCTGGGCGAGATGTCCGACTTTGCAAGAATGTCGGACTTTGCCATGTCGGACTTTGCGCGCCCGAGCGCCCTGCATTCCCACCGCGGCGACTTCCTCGTGGGGATGTGCGGCGACGCCCCCTCCAGTTCTGGTGGGACGGGCGGCCTCCCGCCCCCGCCGTTCGCCGAGGGCGGCGCGGACGACGCGCGGGGGTCCGGAGGGGGCGACGTCGAGCGCCGGCTCGCCGCGCTCGCGGAGGCGGAGGCCCGGCACAAGATGCAGATGGAGGCGATGGGGGGCCGGAGGGACCGGACGGGGGGGTTCGGGGGGTCGCCCTATTACCAAAAGCAGATGCTGGAGAAGTTTGGGGGCGCCATGCCCCCGGTTCCAAGCGGGGGCGCGTCGGAGGAGGCGTTCGACATGGAGGTGGAGCGGTTCCTCTCCCACTTGGGAAAGCAGATGAAGGACAACCATCGCCGGACGTTGAGCGGCGGCGGCATGGGCGGCGGCATGGGCGGCTTTCCGGGCGGCTTTGGCGCCGAGGGCATGGGAATGGGAATGGCAATGCCCACGCGCGCGGAAATGATGGCCGAAATGATGATGATGCGGGAGCGCGGCGTGGGCGGTAGCGCAGGCGGCCATTTCGGCCATCCCGGTCGTGGGACCGGAGGCGGGGGCGACGACGATCCGGCGCTGCCGGAATACGGGTGGTCGCGCGACGGTCCCCGCTGATTGCATAACCGATTTATTACTTACCAGGTGTACTCCTGAGGTCTTGATCTACTTCAACCGGCCAGTCGTACTACTTACCCTTCTTTTCCACAAACTGTTATTCCCTTGGTGAGAGGCAAGTCACTTCTTCTTGCGCTCAGCCGATCTCCTAAGAGAGCTCCAACGATTCTTGACTGACTCATAGTTCCGGCCTGGCATCTGTTTCGCAATCGCCGCCCACTTGTTCCCCATCTGCTTCTGCAGAGATAGAATGATGCGATCTTCTTCGGTCGTCCAATTTCCAATCTTGACGCCTGGTTGTAGGCTGTTATTCCACCTGTCGCGGCACTGCCTGTCGGACCGATTGCCCATCGCCTCCGCAATCGACGCCCACGAAATGCTGCTGCCCGGCCCCACCGCAGCGACAAGACTCTTCAGCCGGGCGTCCTCCTCCCCCGACCACGGGCTCCTCGCCTTCCTTTTGCCGCCCATGGGGGCTTTCCACTGAAAGCCAATTCCGTTCAGCCTTCCAACGCGATTCCCCAGCGTTTCGACTTTAGACTCATTCATGCTGGAGCCCAGGCCCTTTTGCGCCAACTTGTAGTGCTGTCTCTGCGTTTGCACCCACTGTCCGAGCTGCGGGCTCGCCTCATATCGTTGTGGCACATTGCAGTGGCCATGCTCCTTCTTGTACGCCACGAGCTCATCCTGCCGCCGGAATCAAAGAGAAAGTGAGTTCAAACGGATTGAATGCACAAGGAACGATACTCGACTCACGAACATCGTGTCCCAGTCATCTTTCCACCGGGCAGGCATCACCTCCATCCTCTTTGTGTCAGCTGCGTCGAGGGCTTTGTCAATCTTCTTCCAGGCGGCTTTGACACACGATATCTCATCATCGTCCAAAGTCTCATCGTTCATGTATGCACGCAAGATTGCCATTCCGGGCGAGGCCTCCTGAAAGCGCTTGAAGTGCTCCTCCATCTCGGCAATGCGAGCCTGCAGCTCCTCCGGCGACAAATCGTCGTTGCGGGCGCCGAATCGCTGCGCCACACGAGAGTCTCCGTGCGGGTTGGGCATGTAGCCGGACCCCTCGTTGAGCAGGGCAATCTCCCAGTACAACTGGAGGAGGATGGAGCTGTACTGCTCGATCTTCTCGTCCGAGTGCACCTTGACGTTCATGAGGGGCAAACGCATGGCCCAGCACTGGCCGTGGGCGACCATCCCCAAGACGTTGGCGTAGACTGCAAAAGTCGGAGCGTGCAGGTTGAACGACGATTTCCAGCATGCCCGCGAGGCAACCGCCACCGTCACCGGCTCTTCGTGCAACAACAAGTGCGCCCGGGCGTGCAGGCAGTATAGGAGGAAGCCGCTCAGCTCGAGGTCCGCCCTCGTGGAATCCGCGTCGGCCGCGAAGATGTTGAAGTCCGCATCGCAGGCCTTCTTGGAGAACGGGATGATGGGGATGAGATCGACGAAAAAGATCGACTGGTCGATGATCTGCGGGTGGACTGCCTCGTCCCAAACGCCCCCGGCTTCCTTGTGCATCGACCTCGCGATGCTGTTCAGCCACGGCACGATGCACGGGTTCTTCCGGTGGATCCGGTTGTTGACATCGTAGATCAGACAGCTGGGCGGCGCGTAGTGCTTCAAGATTCCGACTCGAGGATGATCGCTAACGGGATCGCCGACGTTCGAGTGTCCGGCCCAATCCTTCTTTCCGTGCGTCGATTCGATGATCTTCACAAGGTCCAACCTCATTGCATTCGCTTCGGCGACAAAGGTATTGGAATTGGCACGTCGATGGTTGACGAATTTCAGGACGCGCAGGTTCCACCCCTGAAGTCGACTAAGCGCGGCACCGGCGGTATCCTTCCGGAACATCAGCTCCGCGGTATCTTGTACCCCCGGCGAAGGACCACATCCGTCGACGAACCAAAGAGGATTGCCTTCGTCCGCCACCACATCGAGGAGCCCGTGGGTCCCCGCCATCCCCATTGCAGAATAAAAGTGGAAGGAGGGGGTATCGAAGTCGTCCCAATTCGGAGCCGGAGTGCTCTCGATGGTGGTGAGTAGGGACGGGGGGGAGGTGCCCGCAGAGCTCATGCACACGCGCAACTCCTCTCTTGACACACGGGACGCCCAAGCCGCATGGATGGCTTGCGTTCGACGGAGCGACAACGCGGACCTCTCCATCGCCGCACGGAGACGAGGGGCTTGGATACCGGAGGCGGTCCCGGACGACGGGGCATATCCCGGCGCACCCACCGCAGACACGGCATCGCGCAAATCGACGCCGTACGCTTCGTTGATGGTCAGCCGGAGGGGCTCGATACCAGTGGACTCCGGACTGTCGCCATCGACAGCGATTGTGGTGCGGGGCGTCGACGTCGTCTCCGGCGCTTTCGATGCACATCTTGTGTCGAATGCACGGCTCGGGGAGGCACGGTCCTCGCCCCGCTCGTCGAGGCGCGGAGATTCGCCCGAGGGCGAGCAGCTGTGCGAGAAGGCGGAGCTGCGGTTGGGCAAGGGCGTCCCCTGGATGGACTGCTGGGAAGATACCTCCCGAGCCATTTGGTGTTGGAGCAACGCGTCGGCCTGGTCTCGGGTGGGAGTGGGAGTAGGGTACCGGCCAGAGTCCAGCTGGCCGGCATGCCAGTTTCGTTCAGTGGGGTAGCCAGGGTGGCCGGGAAGGTAGGGGAGGCCTGTGGCTGGTTCACTCGATATCGATGTGTCGGAGCCTCCACCCATTGCGCCGTCCACGACGGGCGATGGCGTCGACGGCTCCTCCATGATGTCCATCGGCGAGGGAGCGGCGTTGCAGGGCGAATCGGCGCTCTCCTACGGACGCAGGGAGGTCGATAGGAGACGGGGGCACTTCCGCCGCCGCCGGGAGAGAGAAATGAAGGATACATCATCGTGCTCGCCTTGGTGGCCCGTCCTCTCCGCGTGTTGCGCCTGGTTGGGGTTGATGTGTTGATGGGTGCTCGAGGTATCCTCCAGTCGCGAGGGAGTCATGAGTCGAAGATACCTTCTCCACATTTAGGTAAGCGCGGATTAGCCCGCGCCCGCGCGCGCGCACCCCCGCCGCGCTCACGCTCACCCTCAACCCCCCTTACATCACAACCTATCACAACCAATCTCTATGCACACTGCCGCTGCAATCCTCCTCGCCATTGTTGCCTCCGCCACGTCGTTCGCCCCATCGCCACCGCCCTCTTATCGTCCGTGTTCCATAAAAATGAAAATGGCCGAGCAACCGCCACCCGCCTCTGCCGCCACCGCAGAGGCTGCCTCCGCGGCGATCGACTTCCTCACGTTGACGCGCACCCTCAAAACCACGAAGCGGACGGGGTGGGTGATGCGGGGCGTCCACCAGCCCGAATCGATCGCCGACCACATGTACCGCATGACGCTCATGGCGATGATCTCGTCCTTCTCGAACGGGGCATTGGATACCAATCGGTGCATCAAGTTGGCATTGATCCACGATTTGGCAGAGGCGAAAGTGGGCGACATTACTCCCCACTGTGGCGTGTCGGACGAGGAGAAGTACAAGCGGGAATTGCAGACAATGGAGCAGGTGTCGCAAATGCTCGGGGCTGCAATGGGCGGGGAGGAGATGTTGGGGCTGTGGAAAGAGTACGAAGAGGGATCCACCAAGGAAGCGAAATTATTGAAGGACCTGGATAAAATCGAGATGATATTGCAGGCGCAGGAGTACGAGGCAGAGGGCAGTCACGAGAAGAGCCTCGATCAATTCTTCACCAGCACGGAGGGAAAGTGGAGGACGGAGATCGGGAGGGCGTGGGCAAAGGAGATCGTTTCAAGGAGAACGGAGAAAGAGTCTGCATAATCTGTTGTGAAGGAGGACAATGCGCTGTTACAAAAAGCATCACTACCAGTCCCTTGTTCAGCTCTGTCATCATATATCTGCTGGAGGGTCACCTCTAAAAAAAATAGACGTTGTTAGCAATACGAAGGGAGGACCTATTGAATCTTCCCGAGGGCCTCCATCAGCACCTTCTCTTTGGCGGACCAGCCTTCGCCCAACTGCGAGTTCGCGCATCCAGCCTTCCCGATGGACAAAATGGCATGCAGCAGCTTCATTCTCATCTGGCTCTGAGTGACCGCGGCCAAATCGCACTTCCCCTCCGTCACTTCTGAGGTCAACGCATCCAAGCACTGATACAAGATTGCAGGATCGATGCGCGGGTGTGGATTCTGGACCAACGAAGTCAAAGCGAACAGAAGTCGGTCCTCGCCCTCGGCGGCAGGTACTGGCCACGAAAAAATGCAGCTCACGGCCGCGGGGAGAAGGTTGCACGCGCTCGGGTGGGGCAGGATGCCCTCCTCGATGGCGCGGGCGCAGAAGACGCGTCCCTTGGGCAGGAACAGCGTGCTCGCCAGCCGGCCCTGATCAATCTCTACCTTTCTGCCCCCCTTCGGGTCGGCTTTGCTCTTGATCCCCAACGAGGCGTGCATCAGTTCCACGTTCGCTTTCACATCGACCATCAGCTCGCTGGCCAGTTGCGGAGCGGCAGAGTGGGATTGCAGCAGACGGCGCAGTTCGATCAAGGCCAAGAAGGCAGTGTAGCCCTTGTCGATGCACACGCGCGCCTTCCACATGCTGACGCGACTGCTCTTTTGCTCCGCCGTGTACTTCGAATCCGTTGCTTCCGGCGCCGCCTCGTCCTTCTCTCCCTTGCTCAACACGGGCGTGGTCAACAGCGCCTTGGGCCGCTTCACGTTCGTCTTGACCATCTGCCCCAGGCTCTTCTTCTCCGTCGCGAACGCCTCGGCCCTCGACTTGACGTTCGTCTGAAACTTCTCCTCCCGCTTCTGGGCGATGGCCTTGACGCTCTTGTCGACCGGGTTGGGGTTGGCGACGTAAAACGGGGCCGCCCCGATCTGCGCCCGCCGCTGGCTCGACCGATTCACGACGCTCCAGTGGTAGTAGTCGTCGCTGTACGCGTCGAGGCTCTGGAGGGGCCGGACCATCGAGTTGACGATGTAGCACAGGTCCCGGGAGGGCATCAGGTTGGTTTCCACCCGCTTCGCATCGACGGGGGGCGCGTTGGGGTTGGCGTTGTTGAAGTAGGATCGGACCTCGGGGGCGGCCACGAGAGGAGGGGCAGTGACCGCGGGCTCGGCCTCTTTCTCGTCCCTCTCCTCCGCTTCCTCCGCTTCCTCGGGCTCGACCGCATCCGCGCCCAGCGCCGGAAAGTCCCGTTTGTTGAGAACCTCAGATTTGCCCCCCTTTGCCGGCTGTGCTGGCATGGGAGGAACTCCTCCCGCGCCAGGTGGCGGCGGAGGCACCATCGCGTGTGGAGGCATGCCCATTGGTGGCATGCCCTGAGGCGGCATTCCCATCATTTGAGGGGGCACCATCCCCATCGGAGGGGGCATCATTCCCATCGGAGGCGGCATCCCCATCGGAGGCATCATGGGATGCATCCCCATGGGTGGGCCTGCCATTGGAGGAGGCATTTCCATGGGAGGACCGCCCATCGCAGGCGGCGGAGGCGCCTGGGTGGGGGCTGCCGGAGCAACCTCATTCACCTTCGCCGCCTCCGGGGCCTTGGCCGCCTTTGGCTTCTCCCCTTTCTTCTCCGCCGTCTTCTTCCCCAGCTGCCCCTCGAACACCACCTTCTCGTCGACCGAATACTCCTCGTCGGCCTCGAACAGCTTGCCCAGAATCCCCCCGGACGAGGGGGCCTTCTCCTTCGTCGCCTCGGCTGCTGGGTCCTGCTGCTTGGCGGCGGTGTCGGCCGCCAGAAAGTCCGACGCGATGCTCAGGCTCCCGAACTGGGAGAGGGACTGGGACCACGCGTCCCCGCCCGCGTCCGCCGCGGGGGCGCCGGCGGGTGGCTGCTGGGGCTGCTGGTGCACCACGAACGCCGCCGCCGAGCCCAGCCGCATCCCGGGCGGCGGGGGCAGGGAGTCCGCGGGGGTCGGGGCCGGCTCTCCGTACGTCGCCGACAATTCCTGCTCCAGCAGGGCGAACAAGTCGTCGCTGTCGTCGTTCGGGTTGGCGCCCGGGGCGGGGGCGGCGTTGAGGTCCGAGAGGAGGTCGTTGAGGAGGGAGCCCCCCACCGAGTCGAGGACGTCGCTGCTGTCGGCCATCGTTGCAAATTGATGTGTGATGTGTCACCCAGTGCGAAAACCTGATTGCCAGCTGTCAGAGTAGCACCAGCGGTATCCCTCTCTAGACGTGCTGCGGGCTAGAAGTGGTGGGTGCGACGAGGTGCTACGACCGGCGGGGCGGGTGGGCTTGTCCTTGTCCAAGGTGCACCCACTTTTGGAATTTTGGAGTTGGAGCTGCTCCGCGCGACCAGATAGCCCGCGACTAATGCACGACTTAGGGTTACCTCCTTTTACTAAGTCCGTAGCAATACGTAGGAACTGATATCAAGATGGCGAACGGCTTGCGCGTACTCGGAACCGCCGGACCCAAGAAGGCCGCCAAGGCCGCCGCCACCACGGGCAAGTCGGCCCGGTATTACCCCGCCGACGACGTCCCCCGGCCGAAGCACTCGCGGGCCAAGAAGCACAACCCTCCCAAGGTCCGCGCCTCCCTCACCCCGGGCACCGTCTGCATCCTCCTCAGCGGCCGGTTCCGCGGCAAGCGCGTCGTGTGCCTCAAGAACCTCGAGTCGGGACTGCTCCTCGTCACGGGACCCTACAAGATCAACGGAGTGCCCCTCCGCCGGGTCAACCAGGCCTATGTGATCGGGACCTCGACCAAGCTCGACGTCTCGGGCGTCGACGTGTCCAAGATCGACGACGCGTACTTCGCCCGCGTCGAGTCGGCGAGCGCCGACGGCGAGGAGGAGTTCTTCGCCAACGACGAGGCCAAGCCGGCCGTCGTGAGCGACCAGCGCAAGGCCGACCAGAAGAAGGTCGACGCCGCCGTGCTCAAGGCCGTGAACGCCACGCCGCTGATGAAGAATTACCTCGGGTCCAAGTTCTCGCTGACGAAGCACGACCGGCCGCACAACATGATCTTCTAAAAAGGATGGCGTAGTGTTAACGTACAGAAAACAATTGGTACCAACCCCCACTTCCCGGCTCGACCGGTGGCTCCTTTGAGAGCCTGCTTTTTACATACACTTTAGAAAGCAGTGGAAACATTGCAATTCGCCTTTAGGTCAGTGGATCGGGACGGCCTCTTGCCCCACTCTATGTTGGACAGGCCAGGCAACACTCTGAACGAGATTCAACAATCAACTCTGGAACGGATCGATTTCGGCGTCCTTGGTTACGAGCAATCATATGAGTACAACATTCCCTCATCATCTCGATGCTCGCTTGAAGGTTTCAGTAAGTCATGATTCCAATCATCTGCCTAACCTTCTCTATGAGCACCAGCGATATCACAGTGTGAGGACCGATTCTAAAGTAGCTCGCCGTCCAGCCTTTCAAGAATCCCACGGGGCCATCGGTCTTAAGAATATGCACGAAATGTTGCCGCGGCCCGCCGATCGCACCGTGAGGATCATTCATCACTCGTGTTTTCACAACGTCGGCGGGATTGGCAGCGGTGGTGGTGATGAGGGACGCGATGAAACTCGCCAGGAAGTGTGTGCTTTTTGCTTCCTTGTCAAGTCCGAAGGGCACGAAGACATTGTTCTTTATCACATCGTAGGACCCCAGTTGAGCGGACGTCAGGAACGCAGCCCGCGTGACCGTTGCCGAGGTACCGATGTACAGACCACCGAGGCCCTTCTCGCCGTAGATTGTCGCGAATGCATGAGGTATCGAAGAGTACGGCGGGGTCGTGGGCGCCGCCTGAAATCGCACCTTCACAACATCTATCGGATTGAAGATCGCCGCACCAATCGCGCCGGAGGTGAACGCCGACAGCCACTTCACCGCCGGAGAATGTTCATTGCCAAACACGAGTGAGTATTGCGTTTTGATCGGCTCGTACAGCCCCATCCGCAGCGAAGAGTACGTGCACTCCCGCAAAATCGACGTCGCCGCGCCTTTGTAGAACCCCCTCGCGCCTTCTTCCCCGACGATGCTCGTGACGGCGCCTCGGAAGGTATTGTACTTCGCGTGCGCAAACTTGCTCTGATTCCGGACCTGCGTTGCAAAATAGCAGAATAAAATGCATCAGTATCAGGTGGGAAACGAGAGACATTGCAAAGATCCCAAGATATCGCTCACCTTGATAACGTCGAGCGGATTCGTAATGAAGCCGGCGACGCCGCAACCCGCGCCGCCGGCGAAGCATTTCGAAATGACCGCGCCGTCCGACATTGGCCCGTGGCAGAGGATAGAGGATCGTTCTCCTACCTTATGGCGCCGATTGGTTTGTGGAGCCACTAATTTATGTCTCAACATAACATTCTGCCGCCCCGCGGGCGAGGCAACGCCTTCCTCAATCAAAGTTCTGGTGGGTGCAGCGAGCAGGCGGCTGGCCTGGCGGCCGGCGGCTCGCTCAGCAAATTCTCATGTCTCGTCGTCGCTCTCGCTCGGCCTCGCGGGGCTAAGGCTGTGGTTTTGTTCCCCCGAACAGCTTGGAATAGCAATAGGATTTCGCTAGAATTCGCTAGAATTTCGAGAATGAGACGGTATTGAGATGGTGTCTAGACGCATATTTTCAACCAAAGTCTAAATTAGCAAATGGCTTTCTTGCGAAATTTGCAACGGATTTTCATGCAGGAATTAATTGAGCATGTACATACAAGAGAAGTATTAATTCCTACAGTAGGTTTGCTATTCGCTGTTCGGCCTCGTGCCGAATTTTGCCCGAATAGCGCCCGCTATTCGGGAATTTGGAGCCGGCGAACAGCAATAGCGAACAGTTACCTACAAAATGTACGTACTTTTTGACCATCCTCCCGCCATTTTGGTGCGCCATTTTTTAGCCGGGGTGGTTCCGGGCTCCGCGGGGCTCCCCCCCAAAAAGACTGTCAGTCCCAACCCCAACACCTAACCCTAAATGTGCTAGCGCCCCCTTTGATGCCCCCTTTTCCACCTTCTGGCAACAACAAAAAGGGTGGGTCAGGGCGTCACTAGGCAGTTGTCACATTAGACGAAACAATGGGGAGAGAGCCGTTCTCAATTGTTTGGACCCAAGGTGTTGCTGTTGCACAATAACAGGTCAATCTCATGCTGACTCTCTTCATGTTGTGTCAGTCGTGTGTCAAGTGTCAAGGCCCAGAAAAAATTGTAGCATAATGTTGCAACGCCCGTTCAGAGGCATCCTCCATCACCCATGGCAGTGTTGTGCAGCTTTTGACATCTTTGGATGGTTGCCAGGTCTCTGGAACCCGTATAAGGTTCCGGGGTTCCCCGCTGATAAGAGGGGGACGAAGGAAAATACACCTTGGCGCCCCTTTGATGCCCCCTTTCTCTGTGTGAGCCACGTCTTGATAATGAGAGCAGTTGTTGCACAACAAAATCAGGCGCGGCGGCTCCTCTTCCCTTGTGCCATGTGCAGGTGCCATGGAGGGGTCTGGAGAAGTGTTGCTGGTTCTTTTTGTTGTCGGGCCGGCGCGCACGGCGGCCAGCCCTAGTGTGTGTGGCTGGGTAGTCACTTATGTGTACCTTGTGCTACCATTGAGTGCAATTGAGCCAGCAGCTTCCAAAGCAGCCAGCAAATGGCCCGAAGTCATGGCTCCTCTTCTTTTGTGATGCCATTGGAGGGGTCT
>JALLAP010002181.1:0-17516 GCA_036939355.1 Thalassiosira profunda | reverse complement strand
CATGTATCGTTCATTGCTCCTGCCATCAGTGCCACGGCGATAGTAGATGGTCTGCAGGACACGAAGAAGATATCGGATGTAGCACTTTCCGAGTAAGCCAGAGCATGCTCGATTATGACATCGGTCAGCTGTTCCACACTGGACAAGCTCAAGTAGTCCCGCACAAACTCCATTGGCGAGGTTGACGCTAGGCACACGCGCCAATCGAGAGCTTTCAATATTGCACGCTCAATCGAATAGAAAGTGCTCTCCTTGTAGAAACCTCGGCAGAGCTTGACAATCGTCTCAATTCCAAGCTGAGCTGGCTCGGTCACCTTTACCGCGATGTAAAAGCATGTGATTGTCGCCAGCTGAAATTCCTGCTTGTTCTTCAGTGCTGCGGCCGAGTTGCCTTTGCCGCTGCAGATGTACCGATCGAGCAGCGACATCGCCGTCGCGACACATTCCCGGTTTAGGCCGTAAGCGTC
The DNA here is from genome assembly GCA_036939355.1 of Thalassiosira profunda. Classification (NCBI taxonomy): domain Eukaryota; phylum Bacillariophyta; class Thalassiosirophyceae; order Thalassiosirales; family Thalassiosiraceae; genus Thalassiosira; species Thalassiosira profunda. Next base: position 17,049 of record JALLAP010002181.1, on the reverse strand, counting down.
ACTGACGACATACAACCAATCGACCATCGCCCTGCGGCACGAGGCATCGATGGCGGAGCTATCGGAGGTCAAGTAGTTTCGACATCTCGCCCTCTTCTCCTCCTGCGATCGCATTGATCGGATTCTTTCAACGATATCATCTGCTCGTCGCCGCTCGACGATCATCTCTGCGTCACCCATCATTTTGTGCGTGCTTGGGCGCAAGTCGTCGCTTCGTTCTCTTCATTTATGGGATCAAAGCATCGGAAGCGCGCCGCAGGACCAAGAAGCTGCTTGATGTGTGGACGACATTGCCAAGACGTCCTGGCGGAGGCGAGCATGCAAGATCAGACGCTTCTCATCGCGCGCGCGTCCACTCCCCCAAAAAGACAGTGTCTCATTGCTCACAGTTACGTACGTACTTACGTCTAGGTATTACCTATGATACCTACATACCCACTTTGTTGAGTTGCCTGTTGCAACTTGTTGAAGAAAGAACAATCAAAGGGCTGGAAGGGGGTCTCTCTCTCACGGGGGAATGTCTTGAGTAATCGCTTGAGAGTGTGGTGGTTCGATGCAAGGGCCCAAAGATCGCGGCAATGTGCTTGGTCACATTTATTTTCTGTTCAACAGGTACAACACTAATCTAAATGTTGCGTCTCCTAAACATCTGCATTGCACCGTGGCTTCTTGTCAACAGCACAAACCTCCGACTCCAACTCCTTCCTTTCTTGTCAATAAATGTTGCACGCAACCATGTAATTTCCTGCCGTCGAGAATCTGCCTCCCTTCGATTCAATCTTCACCCGCGCCTTCACCGGCCCCTTGATGCGTTCTTTCGTAATGACCACCGTCGTCGGCTTGTCATTGTCACCCGTTCCACCGGTATGCTGCACCAACACTCCCGGGGCATACACATTCGTCTTTTTCCCCTCCTCCACGACCGAAATGGTCACTTCTGCAGTGGACCTCGTGTACACCTTCACCTCCATCTCTCCGCCCGCCGGCACATCCACAGTCATGTGCCCACTTTGCCGCACGTGGACCAGCTGGTGATGCTGATCCTTCACACCCTCCGGCGCTTCCTTCGCGAGGATTTCGGTCGTCGCCGGCCCCTTCCCTCCGTAATCCGACGGAAGCTGATTCTCGTCGACGAGCTCACGGAGCCGCGCCTCCCAATTCTTCCGGCTCGAAATCAACTCCACTTTTCCGGCCGTGCGCGGATCGATCCACCCCTTGATGATGTTCCACGTCAGAGTGAAGAATCGGGGGGCATTGATCACCAACATGCGGTTCATCGTTTCCGGGAAGCACACCGAATCGATCGCCGTCTGCGTCTTGACGATGCTGAGCGCGCGCTGGGACAGTTGGCCGGTGCTCAGGTGCTCCAAATCGGTCACGCAGACGCATTGGAAGTTGCTGAAGCCGGGATGCTCCTCCTTGTGCTTCAGCAGCCGGTTTTTGTAATCGTGCATCATGATGTGCCAGTGGAACTTCAGGATGCCATCCAACGTCGTGATGCACTCCATCCCGTCCACATTCAGCACGCCCGGCTTGGAGATGAAGACGGGACAGCCGTTCTTGGCGTGGCAAGGGTACAGCTGGGGATACTGCGCCATGAACACCGACGGCTCGCACCCCAACGCCTGCACCGGGTCGGGGTAGAACTCGTGCTTCCGGGCCTCGGCGCGGCACTCGGTCGCCTCCTCGACCATCGTGATGACGTCGTCGTACACAAACTTCCGCGCCCGCAGCCAGCGGGTGAGGCAGTATGCCTCGCCCTCGATCTCCCCGAAGGAGTAGACGGTCTTTTTGAACTCGCCATCGCGCTTCTCCACCTCGTCCCGGAATTTCATCTGTTGATGATTTTATTTTGATGGAGACAACATTAGTTGTTTGTCAGACAATTGATGTGAGCATCCAATAATTACCCCCGCATCAACATAAACCTACAACAGAAACCCCTCAACAGTAACCTCACAATGATACTTGGAGCCTAATTTGGCTGCAATAAGTACACTGAAATGCCGCCAACACCCCTCCCCCAACACAATGTCGCAACGAATCTTTATCCGCAATGCCAACATCAACACCAACTCACGAAGACGGCCACCTCCTCCTCGGTCAAATGGCCCGGCATCCCCCAGTCCATCGGATCGGCCGGGGGCTTCTTGTGCCCTCCCATTCGCCGCACGGAAAATCGGTGGGAGGCGTGGTGCTTCTTGCCCGGGCTGCCCTCGGAGGGCGAGCTGGGAGGGGACGGCGCGCCGGGCTTGTCGTGCATCAATTCGTCGGCCGTCCAGGCGACGGCGGTCAGGGAGGCGCTCCCGTTGGTGGCGGCGGCGGTGGTCATCGCGGCTGAGGGGAGGGTGGCTGCAAGGAGGGGAGATTCGTCGGCCGGCCAGCGGCTTGTGGGTCGGGGGGATTTGCTACCACGCACAAAAACTGGCCACACAAAAAAACTGGCCACAGAATTGCAACAACGGCCAAAACCGCGGCCAAAATATTAGCGCTACTTGAATACATGCTAACCAAATTCATCAGGCTCTTCTTTTTGTTCCTTTCGCCTAGAGAAGCATTAGCGCACTACTAGTCGAAACGCTCACAAAATCGACCTCCCACCGACAACAACTCGTCCGACGATGGCCTCGCTCCACCTTCTCTCCAGGTCGTTGCCGCGGCCAACGGCCGTTTGCGATTTAAATTCAAACGGCGCGCGTTTAAATCGACCGGCGTTGGCGCGCCGCGGCGGTTGCTCTTCTTTGCGCTCATAATATTTGCAATTGCAATAAATACACATCATATGTGCACTCGTGCCGCCGCCCTCGTTGCCGTCCTCTTCCTCGTCCTCGCGTGCCTCCGCGTCCTCGATTCCGCCCGCTCGCCCGTCGCCATGGTCGCGCCGTCGAAGCTGTGGCACGGGCGCGTCAGCCGAGCGGAGGCCGACGCCGGATATGAGCACCTCCAGTCGATCTATCGTTCTGATGACGACGGTGGAAAGAGGGCCAATGCCAAAGCCGCGACCGGCACCGGCCAGCCCGACGCGCAGTTCGAGGCCGCCAAGCACCTCTTCGCCACGTCCGCCCGTTTCAAGAACGCCGTGAACGTACTGGAGGACCTCGTCCGCGTCCTCGCCGATCCAGACACGAGCCGCACCAAGATCAAGCAGCAGTCCGCCCAGCTGAAGAAGTACATCATACCTCTCCTATCGCACGCGGCCGATACGATTGATGAAACGGCCACAACGCTCTCGCCCATTGCCAGCGTCCGATACGTGCACAACCGCAACGAGGTGAAGAAGAAGAACGAGGTGGTCGATCCCAAAAATAAGAAGATCGGCCCGGACATGCAGCTGGTAGCACATCATGTGCGCGAGGAGAAGGCGAGGTTGAAGATGAAGGAGGATTTGAAGGGCGGCCGTCCTATTACTATCACTCCGCCGAAGAAGAAAAGCCGCCGCACCTCCGCTCGTGCAGCTGCCACTCCAAGCACTGCGGCTGCGGAGGACGAAGGATATCCCTTGCCGCCCCCGTCCGGAGGCGGCGAGTACACCAAGGATGAGGTGGTAGCCATCGTGTCCAAGACCGTGGCTAATTCCAAAGCGCGTGGCGCCGCGGTGAGGGCCATTGTTGAGCACCAAAGCGCGCACGGCGTCAAAGGGTGCAGCCCTAGAACCGTCCGTCGCATGATGGAAAATCATCACAAGAAGAAGCAGCCCATCGTCAACAAGGAGTGGTCGGCCGGTGGGGCCCCGTCGAAGTGCACCAACGAAGATCTGATGGACGCGGCGTTCATGGTGTTGTCGGGGCACACGAAGATGGATTTGTCGTGTCTGACCGAAGCCGACGGCCTTCTCTCGAACCTGACAAACAACTTTTTCCACGCATCGCGCTTCCCCGATCGCCAGGGAGCGTATCTTTACCACGACGGGAACCGGACCGATTTTGCTCGCAGTGGAAAGGTCACCGGGCGCGGCTTCTCCGTCCGTCACGACGAGCACGAGAAGGGGGCAAAGGCGAAGGCAGCGAAGTCCAACTTCAACCACATGTATCCCTCGTCCGAATCGGAGCGAAGTGCCAGGAGGGGCAAGCAGGGACTGTTCGAGAATCTGACGATGATGATCGCGGCGGGGTACGATCCAAACAGCGATGCGGCCAAGATCGTCGACAAGGATTGGAAGGAAGGAGGCCTTCTGATTTTGAGCGACAAAGTGAAGGGTCAGATCGAGGCGAGCATGGGAGAGAAGTTGACGCGCATGGAGAAGTACCACAATATTGTCGCTTACCAGTTCGAGTTTGGATACGATCTCGCGCTGTGCCCCGGGCTGAACGTCTCGCGCAGTCCAGGATTCGAATCAGCGCTTGGAATCTTTGGCGGCGAAGAAGATTAATTGTTGCTGTCTGCGAGAGCGAGAGCCGAGATGATGAGGTTGGGCTTGTTAGTAACAGCTCAATAACAAATTGTACAGCCGTTTTCATTCCCACTCAATAAACACTCACCGCATGCTAATCATTTGGCATTCCGAGCTAAGCAATTCGAGTTGATCCTTGGCGGTGGGAGAGCACCCCAATCACATCGATTGATCGCCCCTCCGGCGATGTCCCCCCTCCCCGAAATTCCTCGCGGACGAGCACGGGTGCCGGGTGCCACGTTAGACGTGGCGCCGCCCTCGCGCAGCACGCACTCGATGCTCACCCCCCTCGTCTAGCGGCGTGCTAAGGTGCACCGCACGAAGAACCGCCCTCGGACTATCTCCCCCACCATCCCCCCCGCACCCACCACCATCCCCCGCTGTCAGTATCGGCGTCGTTGGCCGAGAAGGCCGGGATTGTTACTCCCCGCGGTCGTTGCGCGCTTCAAGGAGTGCTCGCTCGCCCCCTCGAATATGTAACACGCCGCGTCGTCGGTGGGGGCGATGGATCGCAGGCTCGAGCGTGGCGGCCCCCGGCGTCGAGGTGGATCGCGGAGGGTGTTTGACATCACATCACTTGCAAAGAGACCCGTGCTCGAGCGGCCGCCAAAACGAGGCCGAGCCGATGACGAGCGACCGTCCCGAGGTACAGCCGATGGCGTAGGCGTGGATGAGGAGCGACGCCGGCCGGAGGGAGCGCGTCGAGTTCGTTGGATAAGCGAGGTGGGCGATACATCGCCACGATGGGAGGAGATGTGATGGCCGTCGTCCCGCGCTCGAACCGCCGCCTGTACGCGGCTGTGACGATGGCAAGCGGCCGTACCGACGCGAGTAAAGGTATGGGTGGAGAGATGTGGAGTGCAGCTGTCCGCTGCCGCCCTACCAGCGGCGCTACCAGGCAGGACGCCGGGTGTTCCCCGGTGTTGATGTTGTGGGGGGGCTGGATTTCACTTGCCCAAAATAGTACTGTTTCCTACGTTGATTTTCTACGTACTTGCCTTGGCCACAGATTTTCTGTGGCCAGTTTTTGTGCGTGGTAGTTTGTACCACCCCCTTTGTACCACCCTTGTACCACCCCTAAAATTCTACGTAGGAACTAGTACAAACGGATTGCCGGGGGTGGTACAATTTAACGAAGCTTGTATCATCATTACATCTAGGTATAGAGCTACAAGCTTCGTGATTAATCGTCGTTATTTGGCTCGTCTCCCCCGTCGTTTCTCTTGCTCTATCCCGAGTACCACCCTCCCGTGCCCTTCAAACAAGCAATTCTTTGTCATCACATTCACTACGTCCTTTTTATTTATTTCTCCGTCTCTGCACCCCCTCTTCTCCCGCCCCAACTCCGCAGTGTCCATATATGTCGCCCCCATCCCCCCCTCCCTTCCCCTTTTCCCTTCCCCTTCTTGTCACTGTCACCCCCTCGTCTCTATTCACTATCCTCGTCCTGTTCTTCCTCGTCGTCTGAATCCAGCAACATCTCCTGCATTTTGCGCTTTGCCTCTAGGATTTTCTTGTCCTCCTCCAGCTTGGCAATAATGTCATCCGTCACCGAATAAATCTCCTTGCGCAGCCCGCCAATGTTCTTGTCTCCGAAATCGGCATCGTCAAATTCCTCTTCCGAAGATGTGTCTTTCAGTTCAGACAGTTTCTCCAATGCTTCTTTCGCCTTCTTCTCCAACCTTGGACTTTTCCTGGCGCCGAGGAGGCTGGCCTCTATCTGTCTCCGTTCGCCTCAAAATCGGCGCGAAAGCCCGAGCGAAACAACACGATCGACTTGCAACCAAGTTGCAACAAAGAAGAACAAAGACCAACACAAAGCTCTCCTCGAGGGCGCCAACGACGAGGACCATGGGCTCCTCCACACCACCCACGATGGGCGGCCGCCGACGGCGAACGCTCTGGACGGCGCTGCTCCTCGCCTGCGGCGGCGACGCGGCCGCGGCCTCATCAGAGGGCGGACGCCGCCGACAGCGCCCGCCGCGGCACACGCGCGTGGCGCACCCCTCCCGGCCGCGGCACCCCCACCCTCCCGAGACGCCCACGCGGCGCCGCCTCGCAACCGAATGCACGGCCGACGAGCAGCCCTTCGTTTTGACGTTCCAGACGGACAACTACGGCGAGGAAACGAGTTGGTTCCTCCGCCAGATCGATCCCGCGTCCAACACGGTCCTGGAGGAGATTGGCAGCGGGCCCTCGGCGGGGAACCAATACGGCGAATTCACGCTGTACTCGTTCCACTACTGCCTCGGCATCGGATCGACGTACACGCTCGCGATGGAGGACAACTTCGGCGACGGCATGTGCTGCGCGCGGGGCCACGGGGGCTACGAGTACACGCTGGGGGGCAAGCTCATCTACTCGACGTACCTCCGCCACACCTTTCGGGATTACGTCGAGCACACCTTCACGATCGAGGGGCAGTACCTCTCCCCGGCGCCCACGCCCGCCAACGAGCCGACGAAGGAGATGGCGTGCGCGTCGGATCCGACCGAGTGCGGGTGCGACGACGTCGAGCAGGAGGATTACCGCGGCACGTTGTCCGAAACGGAGGGCGGGTACTCGTGCCTCGCGTGGGCCACGGCGCCCGGGTCGTACACTCCCGTCAATTATCCCGACGACGACCTTCAGGAGAATTACTGCCGGAGCGCGGGCGGGGGGTGGCCGTGGTGTTACATTTCCGAGGGGGAGGGGTGGGAGTACTGCCGGGTGCCGAGCTGTCCCGAGGTGGAAAAGGGGACGGGCCCGACGAAGAGTCCGGCGGTGGCGACGCCCGCGCCCATTATGCCGGACGCGCCGACGGAAAGCCCGTCGACGCCGCCGACCATCAGTCCGAGCTTGGAACCGACGGTGAGGCGCAGTTGGAGCTTTTGTGCACATCGTGTGTCCATTTTTGTCACCGACCACTGAGCTCACATGCACCTTGCTCTTCCTTGCAAAACAGAAATCGCCCACGCCTTTTCCGACCCTGCCGCCCACTCCCTATCCGACCCCTCCGCCGAACGTCCAAAACAGTGCCACGGGGTGCTTTGGCGCCGACGTCCAATTCAAACTCGAGCTCCGCACCGACTTCTTCGCGTCCGACGCGTCGTGGGCACTGATCGACCAATCGACTCAAACCGTCGTCGCCAGCCAGCCCAACGGCACCTATACGGAGCGGGACACCTACAACGTCATCGAAACGTGCATTCCCCAGGGAAACTACACCTTCATCGTCAAGGACGAGTACGGCGACGGGTGGTGCTGTCGCTACGGCGAGGGCATGTTTCGGGTGCACCTGGACGGGAAGGAAACTCTGAACGGCGGGAGCTTCAACGCGAACATGACCGCCACGCTCCACGTCGGATTCCGCCCCGAGGGATACATGACGCAGCGCGAAACCGATTACCTCGTGGCGCACAACGTCCGACGGAAGGACTGGCACGAGCGGTACAATCTGACGTACGTCCCATTGCAATACTCCCCGGAGTTGGCGAAGCAATCCCAGGCGTGGGCGGAAGAACTGCTCAACACCTGCGGCGTCGTGGGCATCGAGCACGAGGATTACGTCTATTTCGGGGAGAATCTGGCGAAGAACACGGGGAACCCGGAGACGTGGGGGCAATTGTACCCGGCCGACATTGCCGCATCCAGGTGTGCCGGTACGCGCGGGCGGGCAATTGGTGAGTTCTTGTGTGTGCTGCATTGTTTTTTGTGCATTCATTGCCTTTCAATTGTATTCTCACCGCTATATTTTCACTGGCGCACGAAACAGTGACATGGCCAGCTACAATTCCACCATCGGGGAAAACTGGCTGGAGCCGATGCTGGACAACTACACCCGATGCGGGCCGAACTGTCCGCCGTGAGTCCAATCTTTTCCCTTTTTAAATGCATTCCACCTGCGCCTCCTAAACACACACCGCAACCACCCACCAACAGAGAGGGCTGCTTCTAACTACCGTGATAGATTGGTTGGGGATGCAAGGATCATAGAGAGAGGAGTTATTTTTAGAGGCATAGAGTCGGGCGGATCATTGGATATGGAACTTTGGGTGTGGAGTCTACCGCAGGGGTGGATATGCTAGATAGTGAGTGAGGTGGATTGGTGTTGAGCAGCTTGCACAGTATCAATAATGATAGCCCGCAAGCAATGTTGATACTGAGTAGATACAAACAACCGAGAACCCGGCTTACTGGCCACATCTTGTCAAGAGTGTGAGCCCCAGAATTTCACCAGCTCACCGTGATGCAGCGTTGTACTGAGCTGACTCTCACAAGCACACCGCCGAATAATTTGAGACTCTTTGAGACTTTTTTACAAATGCCATACCTTCGTAATACGAAGGAATTTACCTTCTGATGATACGTCTGAGTCCGAACGATTTGCGCGAATAATACTAATTCCAATTACTCCCTTCGACGTTTCTTTCAGAATATTTTCGCCGATCGAACTAACTTGCTGGCCAATTTTTTCTTCAACGCGCCGAACAGCAAACGACGAACAGCAATCATTCAACTGGGGCGGCCACCACCAAAGCGGCGCCAGCGCAACCTCATTGACGAATGCAAAGGGGCCATCAATCATTGACTGCCTTGTGGTGAATTATTGACGCGTACAGGCGGCGGTGCGGCGGCTCCGATCTGTGCACAAGTTGTGGTCCATTTTTTCACTCGAAATCCCTCCGGCGCGGAATGCCGTCGATCGGACTCGGAATCATGGCCCGGCAATCCAGCTCGAAGAGCGTCTCCTCCAAATCCACCATCAGCACGACGATCACCGCCACCTCTTCCGGATCGCATTCCATCGGCCGCAAATCGCCCGTCCCCCCGGCGCACAAACGCGGCGGCTCCGTCTTCAGCGGACTGCCCTCCCCGACGAAGCAGCAGGCGCCCAAGTCGGTCCAGGAGCGCCGCAGCCCCAGCGACGACGTGACGGCGCGGACGGACCGAAGCGGCGCCTTTCCGCAGCCGCCCCTGTCGGCGGGGGCCCAGCAGCCGGCGGTCCTGCAGTCGCCCATTCCGCCCTCCCCCCGCCGCGGGTTCAGCCACCCCCCCAACATCCCCCAGAGTCCCAACCAGGCCTACAATCCAAAGCAGCCGGTCAGCCTCACGCCGCGGATGTCATCCTCGGGGGCGTCCGTCGGCTCCAACGGCGGGCGGTCCACGCCCACGCGGGGCCTCTTCGGGAGGCGGCGGACCAACGGGGAGGAGGAGAAGAAGGCGGCCGATTGTGACGACAATGCCACCCACGCCAGTTACCACAGCCAGCACAGCCACGGCAGCGGCAATCAGGGCTCGGGGCGGCACAACGACGGGCGCTCCGTCGCCTCGGCCGGGTCCGGCCCGCGCTACGCCGCCAGCGTCTCCGGCTCGACCCACTCGTCCGGCATCCCCCTCTCCCTCCACGATTCCGTCAAGCAAAAGGGCCTCGCGAAGCGGAAGCGGAAGGAAATCGCCAAGGATCCGCGCTACGCCCACGTCCGGAGGACGATCGACGAATTGAACAAGGCCATCGGGCAGGAGAAGCGGCGGGCGGCCGTCGATCGGGCGTGTTTGGAGTTCGACCACGATACCGCGGCGTTGCACAACGCCGAGCTGTACTTGGGCGCGGCGAACGTGCTGTGCTTGGTGCTGAGCATGAGCGACGACGCGGACGAGGTGCGGAACATTTGCCGGGCGTTGGAGATGGTCTACCGGGCCGAGCGCGAGGCGGTGGTGATTTCGTACCAGGACGTGGGCGCGGCGCTGGTCCCGCTCCTGTTGCGATTGCTCGAGCGGTGCGAGAAGGGACGCAAGGCGATGGGCTCGGAGGCGACGATCGGTGCCATTTCGAAGATCTTGCTGCACATGACGCGGATCTCCGAGCTGAGGGTGCCTTTGGTGGGCCATCCGGGGATGCTCGCGGCGTTGGAAAGAGTTGCTACTCTGCCCTTGAGCACGGAGAACCGGGTGCTGCGGATGCGGCTCCTGGCCAATGTGGCCAACGCGGAGGGGAACAAGGCGACCGTCTTTGCGCGCGGGCCGTTGATGGAGGCGACGATGAAGGTGGCCACACTCGACAAGGCCGAGGGGGCGCGGGAGTACGCCTCGGCGGTGCTGATGGATCTGAGCAGCTGCCCGGCGAACCAGGTGTCCATGGCACGGATGGACAAGGTGCTGGCGACGCTGGTCAAGCTGGCGGTGGTGGAGGACAAGACGGAGACGCGGGAGTACGCCGTGAGCGGGCTGCAGAACTTGGCGTTCGAGAAGCGGAATCGGATGCAGCTCGTGTCGTACGGGGGAGGGGTGGTGGTGGAGGCGCTCAAAAAGTGCACGGCCGCGGACACCAACGACAAGACGCGGCGGAGAGCAGCCGGAGCATTGACGAACCTGGCATGCGACGAGACGGCCGAGAAAATGGCCAACCACGCCGGATTGCTCGAGGCATTGGCGCAGGCGAGCATGAGCGACGAGAATCGTGACGTGCAGCAACGGGCGACGCTCGCGCTGACGAAGCTGGCCAACAGCATCACGGTCAAGATGGGTTGCTGGGACGCCCTCCTGGACGCGCTCATCCAGGCCTCGCAGTGCTCCGTCGCGGACGGCATCGTCTCGGCCATGTTTCGGGTCAAGACCCGCACGGAAGAGAACCGATCGAGCATGGCGAACCACCCCCGCCTCCTCCAAACGCTGTCGCAGCTGTGTCTGCGAACCCAGGACGCCGAGGACCAGGACGCCGCGCACAAGGACTGCGAGAACGCCACCAAGGCCTTGGCTCACCTGGCCAACGACCCCCGGAACCACCGCACCATTTGCACCAAGGACGTCCTCGCCGCGCTGGTCCACGGAGCGTCCATCGAGGGACCGCAGGGAGCTGTGACGCGGGACGCGGCCCTCTTGGCGATGGAGCGGATGGCCATGGAGCACGGCAACCGTCCCATGATGGCGCGATACCCCGGCGTGCTGACGAGCGTGGCAAGGGCCGCGGAGCGGGAACTGCACGAGGAGGTGCACGGCCGGCCATCGGGCGCGGGGACGGGACAGCCGCGGCTGGCCAAACCGTTGTTGATGAGTTTGCTGGTGGCCATGTGATTGCATGCCAAACGAAGGAGAAAGGCCGAAGCTCAAGGCGTGTTCTGCAAGCGTGTCAGGACTCGTCTGTATCTTGAGCTGTCGGACGAGAGGAAGTGCTAAATGATCAATAATTGTATCAATACACAACAACTGGAGGCCCTAAGCCTTTCGTCCCTCAAACAATCTTTCCGCAATCGCCGCGCATGCCCACGCATCCAACGCGGCATAGGCTCGCTGCTCTCGCGAAAGTGGTCTCGCCAGCCAATCGGAGCACTGCTCGGCCTTATCGAGCGCCTTTCCAAGGAAAGTCTCACATATCCGCGAGAGTCCGAAGTGTTGCCCTTTCCCACCAACAAGTTGGGGGTTGACCTCTGCGATCATGACTCGGAGGTCCCTTGACCTATCATGCTGCGGGAACCAATGCGTGCCGGCAAGAGACGGACTTGCACGGAGTCGTTTGAGGTCATCCTTGCAGCCGAAGCCAATCACATGCATCGAGCTGGTTGAGAACAACTTCCCCACAGTCGTTCGGAGTGCCTCACAGCCCTCCTCTGTTTTAGTCAACGCTGGAATGTCGAGTAGCAGGGAGATCCCGATGGTAGACAGCTGCAGAAGGGCAACGCCACTAATTGCGTCGTGGAACTCACAATCGAACCCGACTATTCTCTCCGGACAGTCTTCTATCAGCTTGAACTGAACAAGCAAATGCGATGGCTCTGATATGAGCTCAGGCAGAGGTAAAGGTTCTTTGCCCGTATCAGAAGTCGAGCCAGGACAACCTTCGTCATCCCATTGCAAATATGTTAGCTTCCGTTTCTTCGCCTCCGCTTCTAACAGCAAAGGGTCTTGATTGTAGTGCCACCCCCAAATATTGGCCAGTCGAATCGCGGCAGCGTGATTGTTGGTTGCTCGTAAACGTCGAAGACTAAAGTCTCTGATGCTGTTGAACGATGCTACGTCCTCACCGTGAAATTCTGGGGGTCTGTCGCCGTTTTCGCCGGATGCAGATGCTGGCGTCAACCCCAGGTCTTTGCAAACTCTTGCGACCATCTGGTCGACGCGCTCGACCTGTTTATCGATGATTTGTACTTGTCGCTTCTTCACAACTTTCGTGACGGTATCGCAGGCGTGCAGAAACCGCGCCTCAGCGTATCTCTCCGGTCCGCCAAAAGCATAATATTTTGATGCGAAGACGTCTGCTCGTCGATACGATCGTTCGTCCAACGCCAAATCAATAATAGTGCCCGCCGCAACATGTGCAATGGAATCAGAGGATAAATTTGTATCCAAGCTGTCTGTCAACAACTCCTCGCTCTCCGATCCTTTCGGGAACGACGTTGCCATCATCGCCTGCCTCCCCCTTTGGGTCGAGGATCGATCTACCATGAGCACGGATTCTACGGCTGCATCGCAAAGGAGCTCGGCCGAGAACCACAAGCTTCTCTCTGCAGCGCTCCGCACGAGCTTCTCGACGTCAACATAATCCCACGGCCGAGTGTTTGCAACAAGGGACATTGTCGGGGCCAATAAATCCTTTGCCACCATCTCTCCTTTGTCTCCATTGATCGCTTCGCCACCTGCGTCTACCTGACGTAAGACGCGATCTGCCAAAGTTGCGACAGCTTTTGCCAGCTCGGCGTCTTCCTTCCCTTCATTCAAAGATCGGCCGAATTCACCCACATGAAATCCACTCTCAATCCTCGCGAGGACTTGCAAATCAATAGATGCACCCCCCTCCACAGCAAGCCGGAGCAAGCATAGCACCACAGCTCGCGCCACGGAATGCACAATTTTTGCAGCCTCGTTGCCATCCCCGGGAAGAACAGCACTAGCCACCATTTTCGTCCCTGACGGATCAGCAGTATCGAGGGCCAGAGCAATTCCCATCGCCAGTATGGCCAATGCATGCGATGTTTCTTCGCCGTGCCTTGCATCTGCATCAAATGTGGAGCTCACGGCAGATTGCAACGCCTTCCAGGCATGGCCGGATGACTTCTTAGAACTTCTGCGACCCTTGTTTGTATCTTTTATGAGGTCGTGAAGGGATTGTGTGGACGACACTGCAGCGCCCGCCAACGTTTGCAATTGTGCCGTATGATCGCCTTTGTTTTCAGAGTGCGGGACGGACTGGACCGACCCACTCTCACCGACTGTATCATGCGAACTTGCACGCCTTTTGAGGTCGTTCAACAGATCAATCGATTGCTGCAGAGTTTGTGAGACATCAGCTGCACCCCCGATGCATCCGATAGCGTCCCGGAGCGCCGAAGCCACGCGTTCCACCTCAAGCTCCAACGTATCCTCAGCAGGAGCCGCTTCAACTTTATTGGCACTGATCATCATTGCAGACGACGCTGTTACTCTCTCGCACCGAACCAACGGGGCTGGCGATGGCAGAGTGTGACCACCGGATGTTTTGCAGGTGCCACGAGCAGGGACGAACGCCGCAGGGACACCCCGACGAAACAGCCTCCGCGGGGCAAGGGGCGCTGCTAATTTTGCCGCCCCTGCCGCCCACCTAGGCAGTGACGCCGCGGTTGGACTTGCTATCGTCGAAATTGCGACGGCGATGAATGGCCGGAGCAGGAGGAGGGCGCGCAGGACGTTCATTCACAAGCAAGCGATCTCCCCCTTGTCACGATGGTGCATAAAGGGTCACCCTCTCGACTTGCAACACCCTGGTTCAAATTTGCATCCAGTTTTATAAAGGCCCTCTACCGCAGCCGACAGCCGAACTGCAGCCCACCTCCATCCAACGGGATGAGCTGGCGGCGCGTCCTCTCGTGGCAGGAGTCTTCTGTGTGTGCTGATAGCTCGCGTATCGACACGCGTGTTTTGTTAGGCGGCGTGTCGATAACCGCGGTCCCGCTTTGTTTCTTTTTGTTATCGTCATGCGTAGGAATAGTACATTTTGCTATCGTAGAGTTATCGTCACACGCTAAAGTCAACCAAAAAATAGGAACAGTTACGGGGTATATATTTATCTCGTTTACAACACGAAGTTGTACGCGACAAAAAGAAAATAGATCGAAGCGTTGAACTGTAACCCCAAACTTAAACCCACTTTTCTTCCCCCTCGGCCCCTAGTAGGAACAGCGTGGCGCGCCGCCCTCGTGCTCCGTAACCACGTGCGGCGCGGCGATAAACCCTGCCATTCTAGAATGGCGACCTTCCGGCCTAATACCTCGCCGCGGGGAATCGTCGGCTTTATCTCCGCCCTGCATAATTGATGGATAAGTGATGCATCCTCGCCAGCGTCGCCGATGCACCTGAACCGTCATTATTCAGCGCCGGCGGAGCGCTGAGCTCCGTGCTCTCTGTGCTGCGGGCATCAGTTGCTCTCTTGGTGTCCCCTGGTGGTCCAGTGGCTGATGATCCTATTGCCCTGGACTCGTCTTCGATCGATCTCGACGACTGCCCCGTCGGGTTTTTGTCGTCATCAACATCGCGCGGCGCGGATGCCTCCAATTCCTCTTCGACCGGGCCCCCGCCCCGCAGTTGGTCTCAGAGGAGAACGGGGAGGTCAAGCACCGTGCGGGGGAAATTGCAGCCAGGATGACGTTCGATATGGTGGGAAGACAATCGCCACTCGCGGCGCCGCCTCCGGGGGGCAGAGTAGATGGCGACCTCTTGCTGAGGCAATTGTTCAATTGCTGCAAGCACGAGGGAAGGACGTTGTCAGGATCGACGCGTACAGAAAGGATGGGGGGGGGATACAAAAATCAACGGGCGCGGATGGTGGTGGTTTACGACGGCGATTACAGTTGCAATTGCAAAAGGAGGAGGGGCGGTGTCCGTTGGCCGTCGCTGACAGCGTACGGGACCGACGACGCAGCCACGTCGAGCACGGTGTACGCGTCGTCGTACGCGATCGCGGGCTGCCGCGCAAGGCTTACGCATCATTCGGGGAGGTGGATTGGACGAGGGATTGCAACTTTTGCGCTGCGAGCGGCTATCTTGTGCACAGAGTTGCGGTAGGAGGTGATGCTCTTCGTGGACGTGTTGGGCACGGAGTACGCGGCGTTGGAGATGGCGACGTCTATCATCGTGGACGCGTCGAGCATTAGGTGCTCGTTGTATCGGGTGGTGGTGCGGTGCAATGTGGGCACAGGAACGGAACGTCCGTCTGTCGTACCGCTCCTCGTACGGGAATCCGTTGGGCGTCGCGGACATGGGTCTGGCGTACGCGTCGTGCGGGATGGACATGTCGGCGTCGTTTGTTTGTGGAGCGTGGCGAACGCGTCGAACGGGGTGGAGCCGCGTCGTGGGGAAGTGATCGTCGTGCGGAGCTGTGCGTCGTCGCGGACGCTACTACGGAATACGGATCGGAGGCGTTCGACCTCGCCGCCATGCTCAACGGCTCGCTCTGCTCGCAATTTATGTGACACGACACGCGTGCATAATGCAACAATGCTGAAGAGCTCGAGCCCGGCTTCAGATGACCCAGCTCTGCATACGGCTCGCTTCGCTCGCTCGTTTGGATTGTGAAAGTGCATAATGCAACTAATGCTTGAGATGCAAAACAGATGCTACTGCACATACCTAACCAAGTCCCTCCTCTTCTCTCCCCCCTCTCCTCTCTCTTCTCTTCTCCTTTTTTCTCCCCTCTCTTTCTTCCCCTCCCTCTCTCCCCCTTTTGGTCCATCTGATCCGCCCTTCGGGCGGATCAAAAATTCGGTGAGCACACGTGTAAGACACCTGCCTTTGCAGCAAGACAGAAGCAAGACGCAGACCAAGGGTCTAAGTTTATCCTTCCTTCCCTTTCTCACCTTCACCCTTCACCAGCCTTCACCCTTCACCACTCACCACAACTTCAAACAGCTTCAAACAATCAACCAAGCCGCCGACAGACCCACCTGCCCACCCCCGTCCCTCCTCTCGCCTCGCCATGCCGCCCAAGAAGCGCCGGAAGCCGGCGGCCAGCGGCGAAAATGAGGCGCCGCCCACTAAAGACGTCGAAATGGACACATCAGATGGACCATCGCCCGCGGACAGCCTCCTCACCGCCAAGCTCCTCGAGCAGCACCGCGCCGCCCTCGCCTCCCTCCAGAACGACATCTCTGCCCTAACCGAAAGCGGGGGCCCGCCGTCCGCGGAGCTCCTCCTCTCCTCCTCCCTCGCCCTCGCGAACCTCAAGTCCCTCCAACGCCGGATCGCCCTGCAGGTAGAATCCCACGCCGACGCCTCCCGATCGCGGAGGCAGAGCGTGGAAGAGCGGAGCCTCGTGTTGGAGAACCTCAACTACGAGCGGAATTACCTGCGGGGGGAAATTGCATCGATGCGGGGCTGGCGGGCCGGAGAGTTGGAGACCATGGCGTGGAAGGAGCTGGGGATCGATCCCGAAAAAATGAAGGAGGAGGGGGAGGAGGGCGGGGACGACGACGGCACGGGGGATGCGGCGATGGAGGATGCGGGGAAGGGGAAGGTGACCTCTCCGGAGGAGGCCATTGATGCCTACCTGTTGGGGGACGACGCCGACGTGGGCACGGCAAAATCGCACCGCGACCCGTCCAACCGCGCGACCATCGTCGAAAAGCTGCAGGCGGACCTGTCGGCCCGCTCGTCCCTGGTGGAACAGCTGTCCAAGTCCAAATTGCAACTGCGGGAGCTGCAGAGGAAGCGGG
>JALLAP010002174.1:0-18077 GCA_036939355.1 Thalassiosira profunda | reverse complement strand
CTGAGTGCTGTGGCTGGTTCCGGCAAGAGAGCGGCTAGGTGCCTCACCTCCGACGACGCTGTTCAGGGACAGCGGTCGGCGCGGAGAGGACGCGTTGGCTCCACCACTGCCGACCGCAAAGCTATTCATTTTGTCCAGCAAATAGATTTCAAATTTTCGAACCGTTTTGCAAATCCGCCCGGGGTCGACAAGAGTGCCAGCGAACGTAAGGTCGACGACGCCTCCACCGACAGAGAGCTTGATCAGCCCGGCCGCCCGCAATTGTGGAGCGTGCTGTGAAGGGAACGGAGGTCAAGGTGGGGTACTTCAATCTACATTTATCATATTTATCGAATTTTATCAAAAGACAAAACATGAACATGTATTATGTAATGGATGATGTATTGATAAATTTGCCTACACCATTCGCGTACCGCTTCATTCCAGCGGACCTCAGATTTTTCCTCCTCCCTCTAACTCTCCTCGAAGGAAGAACAACAACGCACCAAGCCGACCTAGGTACCTCCTCCGCCCTTGCTCTCCGTTGCAACCCTTGGACGATGCGGAAGCCCTACCTCATCGCCGGGGTCCCCATCGCCGGCCTCGCGCTGGCCAGCCACTGCGGCAGCGGCGCGGCGGCGTGGACTCCGCCCGCGCCCACATCTCGTGTGCGTCATCCCAGCAGCCACAGCCACCAATCCCGCGCCTCGGCCCAATCTTCCTCGGCCCTTCCCTCGACGTCGGCCGACATTGACATCGATGCCCTGCACCTCACCCCCGAATTGGAAATGATGACGAACGCCTTCGCCTCCATCCCGGACGAGAAGACGCGGCACAAGCAGCTGCTCCACATGGCATCCCGCTTGCCCGAAGTAGACGACGCGGTGCGGGTCCCGGAGAACAAGGTGCCGGGATGCCTGAGCACCGTCCACGTCGACTGCACCGCGGAACAAAAGGGGAACGACCTGGTCGTCAATTACGTCGGGGATTCGGACGGTTTGTTGACCAAGGGATTGCTCGCGCTGCTCGTGCGGGGGCTGTCCGGGTGCACCGCGGAACAAATCAACGCGGTCGATCCCCAGTTCGTGCAGGCGGCGAAGATCTCGCAGACGCTGACGCCGGGACGGAACAATGGATTTTTGAACATGCTGGCGGTGATGAAGAAGAAGGCCAGCGAGGCGGCGGAGAGGGGGGCGAACGGAGCCGGTGCCAATGGGGAGGCAGAGCGGGCGACCACGGAGGTCAACGGGGATGCTGCTGCAGCAGAAGCGGAGGGCGACATCGTCACGTCTTTCGACGAGGTCGAGGGCAAGCCAATGTACAACGCCATCCTGTCGACGCTCATCACCGTGCTCAAACCGACGGCCATTCAACTGACGGACAACTCGGCCCAACACGCCGGACATGCGGGGAGCAAGGGGTGGGAGGAGAGCGGGGAGAGCCACTTCGCGTTGGAAATCGTGGCGGAGGCGTTCGAGGGGCTGAATTTAGTGAAGCGGCATCAGTTGATTTACATGCTGCTGGGGGAGGTCATGCCGAAGATTCACGCGTTGGAGATTAGCGCCCGGTCGCCGTCGGAGGCGGAGTAGGAGTAGGAGTTGAAGAGGTGCCTGCAAAGAAAGAAAGAGCATGACGACGCACCAATCGCATCTAATGTAAATAGGCGGAGGTGGACTGGAATTTGTTTAGCGCGTTACCTAGCTTATCTACGTGCCGGGTCGAGGTTCGGTGCGCCAATCTCCAGAGTAAACACATAAAATCGCTTTGGTGCACCTCACTTCTACGCCAGCAGCTCAAATGCCTCATCGTGACTCACAATTTGCTCGTGCCTCTGAGGCTCGTACGCTCTGGCAAATTCGATCATGTTCTTCTTCACGAAAGAGCGTTGGTCTTTGGAGAGGCCCGCCCACCAATCGACCTGCCAATCGGGGTTCGTGAACGCATCGTAGGGGTGGCAATCGGCAAGGTTCGTCGCCGCGTTATCCTGAAAGTCTCCGTTGAGATGGCGGATAAAAAATCCCCTCTGTTGCGGTAGGAGCCCCGACGGGTGTTTGTTGAATGACGAATGGACCATCTTCTGAATCGGAACCTTCACATGCTCTCCTGTGCTAGAAAACGTACTGCCACCTCTTTTCCACGTTNACCATCTTCTGAATCGGAACCTTCACATGCTCTCCTGTGCTAGAAAACGTACTGCCACCTCTTTTCCACGTTTCTTTGATAATATCTTTCCTCGCAGCTAGACAGGCGCGTTTGTGGCCGCTCCACGCTGCCCGTTGGCACTCAGCACAGCAAAACATGGCCGAATAACAGCGGCTGCATGTCAAGAGCTCTTTGCCATCCTCGTTCTTTGCCCCGCAGCCATCACAGTGGTCGGTTTGGTACCGTGCATGGGGCTCTGTCAAGGCATGCTCGGTATAGATGTGCTTCTTGCGGCCCTCACGTGGAGCCGGCGAGACTGTGAGAATAGTATCTCCTTCCCTCGCTAGAACCAACAATGTGACATCTTTATCACACTCAGTGGCATACCATTTCAACAGGTCTTTGTTCGAGCTGCTTGGCGTGACCCACCAATGATCATCGCCGTCGACGGTGACGTGAGTATCGTCATCGTTGACGAACACACATCCTTGGCGAATCTGTCGGATCAGTTGGATCATGATATCTTCGACACGTGCCATGTCCTCGGGGGCAACGTTGAGACTTATAAACTCGATACGAGGAGTTTGAAGCCCGGCGACGCCTTTAGTATAAAGGTGGCCGTGGCGAGTCAACCCGTCAATTGGCTCGGGCACCTTCCTGATCATGGGGGCGTTCTGCTTCCTCGCCAGACGATCGCGCGCAGTGCCGTTGCGGTCCTCCGTCACGAACTCCATCCCCGGCTCCTTTCCATTGCGCCCTCGCCCCATTTTTACTGCACAGGGAATATTTGGGTTACAGAAAGATGTGTATCAAATGTTAATTGCAATGGAATACGAAACATCGATAGCATTGGTGCATGAGCACGAGTGTGGGGTTGGGAGGGGCGAACAACACACATCTGATGCATACAAAAATACAACGCGGATACGCGAGAGGCGGACCGCCGCAACTCACCGATCTCTCTCCTCGTTCCTCTTCACGTTCTCGGCCGCCGCTGGGAGTAGTATGGAGCGCGGAGGTGGGCCGCGGGTGCAGGTCGGAAGATTTTGCGGCTTGCAAAAAATGGGTCCTCTCCATCCCTCCCCCGTCCCTCCAAATCCGCCGAAATCCAACGCGTCCCGCGCCGCTCATTTTCAACCCCCGCGCTCCTAACTCATTCACCCAACCACAAGCAGTAGCAACCAACCAACCCCATCCAAGCCATGTCGTTCAACATCGGTTCCTCCGGCGCCGGCGAGTCCACCATGGACATGGCCCTCGGTAAGTTTCATTAGCGGCGGCGGCGTCAATTGATCGCGGTATCCTCTGCTTCGGAATCTTGCAAATTCGCATCGGCCCTCCTAACACGTGCTCAATAATAATTGCAGATGACATGATCAAGGCCCGGCGCACCGACCAAAAGCCCCGCCGCACCCCCCGCAAGACCGCCGGCAAGGGTCCCACCGCCGCCGCCCGCGCCACCGGCCAGAACAAGGCGCGCCGGGCGGCGGCCACCGCGGCCCGGCGCGGGATCGCCAACACGTCCAAACCCCACGCCATGGAGGTGGAGCGGCAGGTGTCCCGCCAGCACCAGCGGCGGGGGAACGCCGGCCGCGCCCTCCACCCGCCCGGGCGGGCCGCCAAGACCGGCGGGCGGCGGGCCACGGCCGTCTCCGCGGCGGCCGTCCGGGCGAAGGCCCGGAAGCTCGCGGGGGTGCGGGGCCCGGCGGCCAAGAAGGGCGCCAAGGGAGGGAGCAGCGTGGCCACGTCCGTCCGGGCGCCGACCCAGCAGGCCATTGGGGCCGCGGCGCGGGCGATGAAGGATCACGGCTTCAAGCCCCCCAAGGGGATGCAGATGCAGATCTCGTTCGTGCCCAAGAGGGAGCCGGCCCCGAAGAAGACCGCCCCGAAGAATTCCGGGAGGGGCGGGGGGCGCGGCGGTGGCCGCGGGGGGCGCGGGGGAGGACGCGGGGGTGGACGGGGGCGCGGAAGGCGCTAACTCGGTTGTTCGAGGGGCGCAGATGTTCCACAGATCTACCGAGCATCGAACGCCCCTCGAAACACCAAACACCCTGAACTACCTACGGAACCAAAAGAACCAGCACCGGCCGAGGCACATCCACCATGCCAACAAGGAAATTACACATGCCAAGTTGGGGAAAGAAATCAGGTCATCTGACCGCCAACCATCAAAAGAAAAAACCAGAAAAATTAGGACCAGAGCAAGAGCAGCATCGACCATGCTCGGAGAATGAACACCCAAGGACACAACAACCACGAACACCCGTCCAGTTCTTCTCCAACTTCATACATTTTGTGGCCATGGGCCAACCAAGAGTCTTCCGTTCTATTATCAGCCGTGGCGCGAGAACGCCGTCTGGTGTACGAACCGAAGACCTTTCTAAGATTCGGGGCTTCGTCTCCGGTTACTTCATAATAAAAAGGATCGACTGTTAACAATCGATAACGGAGTGGGAATCGACGGGGTTGGCGCGGACGGGGGCGGGCACGAGTGATGGCAGCCCGCAGAGGGAGGACGAGATGATGTTGGCATCCGTCCTTTGGCAAACGGCAGCTCGAAGCTTGGATGCCGATGGTGTGCAAATAGGGGCAGTAGGAGGCGACGACGGCACTGCGTTGCCCGAAGCTCCTCCTCTGCCTGCCACCCAATAGAGCTCCTATGCATCAATGCCTTGCATCAATGCCTGCGGCGTGCGCAAGAATGGTCAGCGGGAGGCGACGATGGCGAAATGCCGGAAGCTCCTCCTCTGCCTGCCGCCCATACGAGCAACATGCGGTNCAGTGGGAGGCGACGACGGCGAAATGCCGGAAGCTCCTCCTCTGCCTGCCGCCCATACGAGCAACATGCGGTGCCACTGCCCTCTTATCACGGGAACGCGTGTGCATGACGTAGTAGAAGGCGACGAGGGTTTGCCCACGCCCGAAGCTCCTTCTCTACGCTACGGCACGCTTGCCAGACTCGGACGAACGCCGGTGCCTGTAGGCCCTGCGCCTATCTCTGTTGTCCCCGCTCCGTCCTGGACGCCTAATTACTTATTCTTTTTGGTGGGGGCTTCCCACCACAGCGTGTTTGTTTGCAGTGGCTCATCTCGCAGTGCGCTCTCTCGGTCTTGTGCTCCTTCCGGGTTCCTTCCGGAGTCTTTTGCCTTGTCGGAGTCACCTTCAGCAGCGTCCAGAGTGTTTTGTTTGTTTGATTGTCTGTTTGTCTGATCTCCCGGAGACTCCGTGGCTGTTATTCGGCGTACTGTTGTGTGGACTTCGTGGTTTGGGGCCTCCTTCTTGGCCGCTTTGTGCTTTGGGCTGTTAGGGAAGGATGGAAGGATCTTTACCCCAGCCAGCTGTCTAGGGATACACAAATGCTGGTTGTATCAACTACAACTATTGGGTAATATTGTAATGATTAGCGATCTGCCATTTTGTAGAAAATTTGCTTACTGCGCCACGTCCGCGACCTCCGACCCGTTGAAATTTTGCGCGGGAGCCTAGAAGCCGACAACTTCCTCCCCACTTTTTCACCAGCCTACCCCCGAGAGGTGAAGGCAAAAGGCGTCAGACCAAGAAGCCGCCGCTGGAGAGCCGCTGCGCCCAGCATTGATCGGAAGGCATTGGCCGCGTGCCGCTGAGCTGTGTTCGTCGTGGGGTTCGTCTCCTCTATCTCAAAACTCCGTCATTTTTCCGCGGAGCCAGGAGTGAAAACGCGAGAGGTTCAGCCGAGCTGCCTCGCGACGGTCGGCGCCACTCCTCGCCGCCGCGGAGCCACTTCTCGCCGCCGCCGGATCCAAACGCCGCGTAATAATATCCCCACCGCGCCGCCGCCATGGAAGCCGGCACCCGAGTCTGGTCCTACGAGGACGCGGGCGACGACCCCTGGATCCTCTCCGAGGTGGTCGCCCGCGGCGACGACGCCCTGACCCTCAAATACGTCGCCGGCGACCTCGCCGGCAAGCAATTCACCCGCCCCCTCGACGCCGCCGCCTCCAAGGATGGGGCCAAATACGTCGGGGTCGAATTGGCCAACGCCCCCCTCAGCGCGGCCGACGTGGCCGGGGGGGCCGACAGCGACATGATCGCGCTGCAGCACCTGCACGAGCCGGCGATCTTGCACGCGGTGAGCGAGCGGTACTTTCGGGGGGAGATTTACACGTGGACTGGGCCGGTGTTGATCGCGGTGAATCCCTTCCAGCGGCTGCCGCTGTACACCAGGGTGAGTGATTATTATTTATTGGTGTCATATGGTGGCCGGGCGGGCGAAGCGCGTCAATGTGGCTCACTTATTCTTCGTCCCCCCCAACAGGAAATCCTCGAGGCCTACCGCCAGGAGGGCCTCTTCCGCTCCCAAAACCTCGGCGACTCCAGCGCCAAACCCCTGGGGCCGCACGTCTACTCCATCGCCGATCGGTCCTACCGGCAGATGATGTCCGAGGGGCGCAAGTCCCAATCCATCCTCATCAGCGGGGAGTCCGGGGCGGGGAAGACGGAGACGACGAAGATCGTGATGCTCTACCTCACCACATTGGGGAGCGCGCACACGGAGGAGCCCGGTCCGAGCGAGGGGAGCGGGGAGGGGGGCGACGAGAAGCTGAGCATCATGGAACGCGTGCTGCAGTCGAACCCCATCCTGGAGGCGTTCGGGAATGCCAAAACGTTGCGCAACGACAACTCGTCCCGCTTCGGAAAGTTCATCGAGCTGGGGTTCAACCGCGCCGGGATCCTGCAGGGCGCCAAGGTCCAGACGTACCTCCTGGAGAAGGTCCGCATCGGGTACCACGCGTCGGGGGAGCGCAACTACCACATCTTCTACCAGCTGCTGCGCGGGGCGACGGAGGACCAGCACCACAAATACTGCTTCCACGACGGGCTGACGGGGGGGCTCGAGCTGGCCAACTACTTCCACCTCACGGGGCAGGGCGGGGCGCCCCAGCTGCGGGAGTTCACGGACGAGGAGGGATTGAAGTACACGCTCAAGTCGATGCGGAGCATGGGGTGGGGGGAGGAGCGGATCGACCGCGTCCTCGGCGTCATTGCGGGCATCCTCCACTTGGGCCAGGTGAAGTTCGACTCCAAGGACGTGGGCGGGCAGGAGGTCGCGCAGATTGCCGACGAGAAGACGGTGACGGACGCCGCGGCGCTGTTGGGGGTGGACCGGGAGAAGCTGACCACCGCCCTGACTGTTCGCATCATGGTGACCCGGGGAGAGGAGATCCGCATCGACTTGTCCCCGGACAAGGCCGCCGACGCGAGGGACGCCCTGGCGAAGACGATCTACGGCGCCATGTTCCTCTGGGTGGTGAAGGAGGTCAACACTTGCATCATGTGGGAGAACGACGAGGACATTCGCTCCTCCACCGGCGTCCTGGACATCTTCGGTTTCGAGAGTTTCGCGGTCAACTCCTTTGAGCAGCTCTGCATCAACTTCACCAACGAGGCGCTGCAGCAGCAGTTCAACAAATTCATCTTCAAGCTGGAGCAGGAGGAGTACGAGCGGGAGAAGATCACATGGGCGTTCATCGAGTTCCCGGACAACCAGGATTGTCTGGACACGATCCAGGCGCGGCCGAAGGGCGTGCTCGCCATGTTGGACGACGAGTGCAAGCTGGGACAGCGCGGCAGCGACGAGAACTGGGCGAAGCGCTTGAACGAGACGTATCTCCCCAATAAGAACCAGGAGGTGTCGGACAACACGCGGTACAGCGCCACCCAGATGCAGCAGGCGAAGAAAGTCTTCTGCATTCGCCACTTTGCCGGGAATGTGCAGTACACGGCGGAGACCAACTTCCTCGAGAAGAACCGCGACGAAATCCCCCTCACGGCCAAATCGCTGTTCGAGGAGGACTCGTCCGACTTGATGAAGGAGATTTACGACGTCCAGAAGGACCAGTCGGAGGACAAGGATTCGTCGAAGGGGGGCCCGGCCAAGCAGAAGACGGTCAGCCAGCAGTTCAAGGCACAGCTGAACAGCCTCATTGAGATGGTCGAGGCGACGGACCCCCACTACATTCGCTGTTTGAAGCCGAACGATGCGGCCAAGCCCAAGCTGATGACCCGGAAACGTCTCACGGAGCAGCTCCGGTACGGAGGTGTGCTGGAGGCTGTCCGCGTGGCTCGTATGGGATACCCGGTGCGCTTGGACCACTCGGGCTTCTTCAAGCGCTACCGTATGCTCCTGCCATCGGTGTCGGAGGAGACCTTGCCCTGGAGCATGGAGGACGAGGATGCGCAGAAGCTCTGCATCAAGTTCTTGGACATTGTGCTCGAGGAGGGCGCCAAGCCCATCAACTACGCCAACGCGGACGGCAGCATGTCGCGCGCCAACAAGATCCGGAAGGCGCAGCGACAGCCGGAGCCCATGGATTTCCCAAAGACGGACGTGCAGCTCGGCCTCACGAAGGTGTTCATGCGGAAGGGCCCGCACGACAAGTTGGAGCAGCACCGCGTCTTCCACCAAAACGCGGCGGTGAAGTTGATTCAGAGCTGGATCCGGTGCCTGCAGCAGGAGAGGCGATACCTCATCATGGGAGATGCCGCCCTTACGATCGAGAGGTGGTACCGTGGCTGCATGGGCCGTGCTCGGTGCGTCTTCGATTGCTTTGATTCACTGGATCGTTTTGCTCCGTATTCTTCTTACACATCTCCCCTCACTTTCCATTTCGCAGGTGGTGGCGACTCCGTGGGGAGCAGGCCGGGTTGCTCCTCACCAACCACTTCCGCATGCAGATCAACCGGCGCAAGTACGACAGATCTCGGCGCGGAACGATCCGCCTCCAGGCTCAACACCGCGGGCGCGCCGTTCGCAAGGTCAACGCTTGCACCAAGATCCAATCCTTCCAGCGCATGCGCGTCCACAACGTTGCGTTCACGAAGCTCAGATCGGCCGTCATCGCTATCCAGTGCTGCGTCCGACGGGCTGGGGCGAAGAAGGCGTTTGACCAGCTCAAGAAAGAGCAGAAGGACGTGGGCAAGCTCAAGCAGCACAACGTCAAGCTCAAGCAGGAGATGGCCAGCCTCAGGGCAATGTTGCAGGCGCAGGCGGCCGATAAGGCCGGGAAGGCCGAGAGCGAGAAGGCCATCGCGGAGAAGCAGACGGAGATCGATCGTCTGGAGGCGCGCATTGCTGAGCTCGAGGCCGAGTTGGAAGCCGAGAAGGAGAATGTCAAAAGGCTGGAGGACGATGTCAATGTGCAAAAGACTAACAACAAGAGACTTTCGGAGAGCCTCGAGTACCAAAAAGAGCTGGCTGCTCGAGCGCCGGCTGGCTCGGCGAGCCCAGTTCCGCACCAGAGAAAGCACTCGCGGGGATCCTCGGGGACTGCAGTTCCGACGGAGAAAGTCGTCGAGGCCGTGGTGGTTGGGGCAACCGTCACGCCCGAGGCATTGGCCATGCATCGCGCCGAAGTCGCCCGGCTGGAGGAACAGTTGGAGGAAGAGCGGCGGATGAGCCGCGCGGCGCGGATCGAGGTCAAGAACCTGCGGGCGGCCATGGTGGACAAGGGCGTGGTGGACTTCACCGCGTCGACCGAGATTTCGGACAACGTCAGCGAAATGTCGGGCAGCGAGATGGACCGCAGCGACATTCCCACCCCGAGCGAGCTGGACTCTATGCGGTACGTGCAATTTGCCTTGTCGTCAACGAGGGGGTTGGGCCGAGTGTGTTCAGTCATTCCATTTTCAGCCCTGCGGTGAGGGACAGCCAGGCTTCGCCATCGGGCATCGACAGCAAGCTGGCTGTCCCCACGCACTGGAAATGGAATGATGGGCACGTGATTGTTCTCACCTCGTTGCAATTTGCCTGCCTTGACCAATGCACCCTTTAGAGTCGTGCTGTTGCTGGCGTTTGCAATTCTTGCCCTGTTCGTTGCGATTGCCGTGGTGCTCCGCTGGCACCAATGCGTGAATCACGCCAGAATGGCGTTGATTGCGCTGGACGGCTTACCGAATCTGAGTAGCAGGACATCACTCGTTGATGCATCCGCCGGATTTGGTGGCTCTTTGCTGGCCTAGGCGGCCAGCACTTCTGGATGATGTCTCTTGGCAACTTGGAGTTGGGCAAAAAGACAGCATCGTTCATTCATACACACAGTTCATTCATATTCATACGGCAACGCATCTCAGCTTTCGTGGTGGCTCTTGTCTCGACAGTGCAAAAGAAGACAACATCCGCCCGGTTTTGGACGATCTCAAGAGTTCGGTCAGCGATTACTTCCCCATGATCAGAAGAGGCTACGTTGGGGAGGAAAAGGAAGGGGACGCGCCGGAGGTTGTTACTTCTGGGTGGCAACACGACATTGCAAGTCGGAGGGAGAGGGAAGAGGGTCTTCGGTGAGTATTGGGTGCACATTGATTGGCTAGGTATCATTTTGTCTTTGTCTGACTTCGTTCTACTTCTCTTCAGGGACGAGGTTCGCGTGTTTGAGACCAAGGTCAAGAAGTTCTACCCGCTGCTGGAGGAAGGCGTGGATGTCACGGTGTGGCAGCTCAACAAGAGCAGCGAGGTTGGTGTGGACGGCCCCGTCGGGGAAGAATTCGCTGTGAAATCGAGCTCGATGACGCTCAAGCTGCATCGCCGCGGAGACTTGCTTGTGCAGACGGTGTTGACGTTCAATTCAACGGGCGGGTATCTCAGCAAGGCTCTGGGACGACGGAGGGACAGAGCCGCTCACGAGCCGCTGCCGCTGAACGACATCCTCGAGGTGAAGGCGGGATGCGTCGGATTCGATCACGCCGAGCTCCCCTCATCGTCGAGCAAGAAGGGAAAGTCGTCGAAGGTGAAGTCGGAGAACATGCAGAGCAGCCTTTTCCTGACAATACAGGCCACGCCGACGCCCATGGCCTCGTCGAGATCCTACATCCTGCGGCTGAAGTCTCGGTCGACGCGCAATGACCTGCTGTCTGGACTTCGCGGCATTCTTGCCGACCTGCAAGTGTACGAAGGATTGAGCATTTCTCAGATACAAACTCCTGCCGGGCAGCAGGCGAGGCGCAGTCCGGGCGCCGGGCCGAATCCGTTCATGGGCCGTGGCGATATCACGGTGCCCCTCGCCGAGGTCCACGACCTCATCAATAGGGAGAGGGAGGGTTACGACCGTCTGCTCCTCACCATGCTGCAGGGAAGCTCGGACCTGAAGGAAAAGGAAGACGAAATGCTGACATTGCGAGGGAAGCTTCACCAGTCCATGGCCGAGTGCGCGGAGAAGGACAAGACGCAGGCCAACGATTCGAAGTTGATCATGCAGTTGAGCAAGAAGCTGGAAACCCTGCTAATGGAGAACGAGGATTTGCGAGACAACAACGATCGCCTGAACCAGCGGCTGGTGCAAGTGGAGTGTGAGTACGTTGCGCTGCCGTCCGGTGTTCCTCTGAAATGATCACAACTGACTTTTCCCTTTTCCTTCGACAACCCCTTCAGGCGAAAAGATGAACAGCTAGACTGGTGCTGAGCAGCGGGGGCGTTCTCGCGAAGTGGAGGAGCAGCTGACCAGGGTATTGAACTTTAAGCTCTAGATATAGATACTATGTGTTGCCACATCCGTCTTTGTCACGTGTAACACTGGCACACATTCCGGCAAGCAACCTGGCCATACATTCCGGCGAGCAACTTTTTTTGGTTTGCCTGTCAGCCAGTCCTGATGCAAGCATATCGTCCCCAAATCGTCCTCTGCAATGCATACACACCTGATCCGAGTAGTGTAAACACCTGTCTCCCAGTCTGCGTCAGAGCCTCGACTCCTTCCAGCTCCTTCCTCGCTCCCCCGAGCATTGGGGGAGGAGAAGAGGACGGGGCCGGGGCGAGCAGTTGATTTGGTAAAACTGAGGGATACGTCTTGATCAGACCCACTTTATAATTGCTCTCGAACAGCCACATACCGAGCTTGAACAAACGTTCCGGAAGCACCTTTAGCATCAGGTAGAACGGGTTGAAGGAGCCGGACAATACCTCTATTAGCTGGTGTTATATCTCGCACGATTCTTCGTTGCGATTGGATAATGCGGTTTGTGATTGACTGTTCTCCAGCATCGATCAAACGCGTTCACTTCCTTTGGAGTGAGGTACTCCTTCGCGACGATTCCACTATGTTTCGGGTCGAGACCCATCCCATCCTGCACTGACCTCTGAGCGCTTGCCGCCTCGATGGCCAGCATCGGGCCGAATGTTGTCTTGCCTTTTGCGGTCAGAATGATGCGCCGCAGCGTCTCCACCACGAGGCACCCTACTGCATTGTCATTGCGCGAGACGTGTTCCTGGATGTCCCCAGATCCGCAAAGTGGTTCGTGAAGGTTCAGCAGGGCGTTTTGATTGCGGAAAAGGCGGATTTGTCCTCCAAAGAGATTGGCCGTCTCCGTCAAGTCATACTGCTCCACCAGCTCCACGATGTTTGTTCTCGTCCGCCTGCACATGTGGCCGTTCGTGTCGAGCTGGTTCACGCATCCCGCCGCGCCGCTTTGGCTTGTTGCCAAGAGATGGCTCTCCACATTTGCAAGGGCCTCTCGGTCCTGCTTTCGCGTGTAATCTTTCGAGAACCGATCTTTCTCTGACCTCGCGTTTTCTTTGGCTGGCTTTGGGTAAGGGTCGAATCTCCGGTCGGCGCCGATGTACTCCTGCGCCACATGTGTAAGGTAGAGGTAGTCCTCGACGATTCTGCGCAATGCATCTCTGACCTGAGCAGGGGGCCAGCTCATTGCCGAGATTGACTCGACCAGCGCCGAGAGGATTGGCACCATGTGGCCCACCTTGTGCAACGCCTCGATGACTTTGCCCTTCAGCCCGTACAGGATGTCGTCGTCCCGCTGCGCGCACTCCAAAACGCAGCCGAGTTTGTTTTTGCATTGCAAGGCCGCCTCGAGGAGCTTGCCGGTCACGACTTTGCGTCCGCCAGTTCGATCGCCCCCGTGCTCGAGGAACATGTCCTTCCAGAAGCGCTTGATGCTCACCAGCACCAGTGGGTCATTGCTCATGGCCCGGATGCCGTCGTCCAGGAGGAGGCCGAGCGCCACGTCCACGTCGAATGGAAGTTGCTCGATATCGACGACCACCAGCATGACGGTCCCTTTGGGGTAGCGGCGCAGTCTCTCCGGAAAGTCCATCGTAAATCCAATTTTGACAATGCGCCATTTTCCACCCTCGTCCACCACGATAGCATACACTCCACAACTGCCGCTGGCCTGGTCGCGGTCGACTATCACTGCGTCCGGATTGAGGGACACTCCGTCGGGAGCAAGAGGGGGCGTGTACGAACTTCCCCCTCTTGCGACCACGAGGCTGAGCATCGCTGCAGCCGTCTGTCGAAAGTAGTATCTGGGAGCTGGGTGGGCCGAGATGTTCGGCTTGGGGAAGTCAAATGGCGCAACCACCATCATTCCTTTGGACCCGCCCGCCAGAGGTTCGAGAAGAGGCTCTGCGTCATTTTTATCAATGACTTCGCACTCAACAGCGCCATCGTGGAGGCGTCGGAACCGCACCGTTGTCCCCGGGGGCAAAAGTGGATCGAGTGTCTCCAGCACTTCTTCGAGGAGGCCCACCCGGACGTACTCGTCTTCGTACGTCCCGGCAGAGAGGTTGACCAGAATGCGGACGATCGATCCGAGTCGCAAAACAGGCGAGTCTGCCTTCCCCCAATTCGGCTGGTGCTCCGCAAAGAGGGCCTTGCATTTCTTAGAGAGCACGTACACCACCTCGCCCTCGCTCCTCCGCTTGGCCTTATCGAGACCCTCCTCGACAATCTGATTTTGGGCGTTGGCGTGGGCGTTTTCCCTCGCCTCCTGGTCGCCCTCCTTGATCGCCTTCCTCTTTTTTCGCGACGGCATTTTTGCGCGGCGGCGTCGGACGGCGGCAACAGCGAGACGACGTCGATGCGACGTCGGGCGACAGCGACGAGGTGATGATTGATGGCGCCGCGGAGACGGCGATGGCGGCGCGGGCGGTCTCGCCTGACTCGCGACAGCTTTGGAAAATTGAGTCCCTTCCAAAATTCGAACGCGAGTCGATTTTCCTCCTCGCCCGCGGGCGAGCAAGCGCCTCCACCTCGTCGTCGTTCCATCGTCCATCGACCTGCCACAACTTTCGTTGCTCCACCCCCATCACACCCATCACCCCCGCCATCACCCTCACCACGCCTCATCGCTCTCGGCCGCCGCGCCGCGGGGCGATGCATGGCGGGGAAGGCGAGCAGTGGAGATATCCTCAGCGGTGATGGCGACGAGGAGGGCGGCGGAGCGATCGATGGCAAAACAATAGCAGCAGGAGGCATTACTGCGCGAGGTGATGGCGGGGAGAAGGGAGAAGAAGAGGCCCGTGCAAGAGGAACCAGCTAATTTAGTAGATACCTAGAGGGTAAATCCTGCGTATGTAGCAAGGATTTTGTTACAAATAAAAGCGACGAAGATACCTCCAACCAAGCTAAAACTGTTGCATCTTATGTGGACGTTTCAGCATTGCTCCAGCTCTGCAATGATAGTGGTTTTGTTTATCCCTATGATGCTATGTCCCCGATTTTGAAAGTTGTTGTTGTTTCTGCCCCGCTCGCTGCAGCCCCGCCTCAACTGCCTTGATCCCGCTGCAGATTTGACCCCCGTGCTCCCCCACATCTTCCTCCTCACGCATTCTTCCTCCCTCGCCCCTTCTTGGTCGCCGCCTTTTTCTTTTTGGGCGCCGCCTTCTTCTTGGTGGCCTGCCAGGAGTAGATATGTTAGGTGCCCAATGAAGACAAAGTATCAAAGAGAGGCACACCACACTCACCGCCTTCTTCTTGGGCGCCGTCTTCTTCTTCGCCTTCCTCTTCGGCGCCTATGAAACAAACATTTCAGATGAGCAACTGCAAGTTGAAGGACGCAACAACCAGTCACTCACGTCCTCTTCCGCTTTGAGCTCGCGGTACGCTTTCACGTCCAAATAGAGCGTATGGATGCGAGTACGATCTTTGTTGTTCATGTCTTGGCGATGTTTGTAGGGCTTCGAAGAGAGATTGCCGCGGCTGCTCATTATTCCGCAGAGAGCATTGTTCACCTGTGTAGCGTTCAATTTGAGCAGCGTGGCAGCAAATTGGTTGAATTTGGCACTGCATTCAAGACAACGGTTAGATGCGAGCAGAGGAAATCGAACGACGGAGCATGCGCTTACCCGACCAAACTTTTGTGCAGCTTGCCCTCACTGAAGCTTTTAGCAAGTACAATCAAAAGATTCTTTTGGTCTTGTCCACTGCGATACGCGGTGCAAGGAGGCATTTCCTCATCGATGCCCAGAGAACCGAGAAGCTTTGGGAGGGCGGCCGCGACAGTCTTTTTGTTGGCGTCTTTCTCCGCATTGCTGTTAGCCGTTTTAGTGGCCCCCGCCGCCTTTCTCCCCTCCTTCGCTTTCTTCGTCTGTGCCCTCTTCTTCGGCGCGGCACAGAGTTGCCCTCTCATCGCCGCCCTCAATCCAAACGTCGCCAATACGCCGAGGTTGTGGTTGAGCTGCTCCTCTGTCAAGCTCCTCGAGTCCTTGTAGGGAGCAGCGACCTTACCGGCGCCAAGAGAAACCGTCGTCGCGTGAACCGGAATGTTCAGGAAAACGGCACAAAAGTGAGAACAGTGGGCACCATCCACAATGCCACCCCCCAACAAGCCCCGCGAAAACAGGTGAATGGCGATGGCCATGAACACATGGTACTCAGGCGGGTATCCCGTACCCAGACCGACTGGAGGGATGCTGGTGTGATTGGGCATGGTCAAAAAGGCGTTGCCATTGAATTTCTTTCGAGACGGACGGGCCGTCTGATGACGGGCGAGGCGCCAATCTGACAAAAAATAAAGATGAGAACGGCAGCTGATTCATGCATTGAGCCGACACAAAGAGAACTCACCTTTCAGGAGCTTAGCCATCTCCTTAGCGTCGACGCCTTCCATCTCTTTCTCTGCCCAAGAACCGAGGAGGGGGACCAACCCCGGTTTGTCGGAGCCCTTAGGGCCATCATGCCCGAATGTCAGAGGATCCGCGACCGTCTTGCTCTGGCGCTTGAAAACCCCCGTCTTCTTCCAAACCGAATACCGCGTCAAAAATGCAGCTAGCGACTGGGGCTCGATTCCCTCTATTTCCTTCAGCTCCTTCAGTTTCCCGTTCCCGTAGCGGCCGTTCGGTTTCTTCTTGATGCCCCGAAGCTTCAGCAGTTTCACAATCGCATCCGAAAAGGATGCATTCGACAGCTCTGGTTTGTTTCCAATGAAATCAGATACTGATGGGCTGACGTCCCGCAGACACTTCTTGCCACCACCCGCCTCGAAGACATAGAGACCGGCGGGGTCGTCAACCTCCACGTCGACCGTGGGGAAGTTGTCTTGGAAGGTTGCCGATTTGGGCACCTCTGAATTCGGGTCGACCGATGCGTAGGCTTCGATTGCAGGAACGCCCTGCTTGATGACCGGTCCTCGCTTTCCGCTGGGGGTCTCGAATATCTCGCTCAGATTGTCCTTCAAATACTCCGTCGTCGTCTCGCCCTTGCGGAGTTTGGACTTCCCCGCGGACTTGGACTTCTGCTTCTCCCCCGCCTTGGCTTTCCCCCTCCCCTTGGACGCGGGCGCCTCCCCCTCTTTGGACGTGGCCTCCCGCGTCCCCTTGGACGTGGCATTGTTGTTCTTCGCCTTGCGCGGCAACTTCCGGCGGCCGGCCCCACTCACATCTTCCTCCGCCCCGCGCGTCTCGGACTTGGAGGGCTCCTCCCTCTTCTTGCGCTTGCGCTTGGGCTTGGGAGGCGGCGCGACGAATTCTTCTTCCTCGTCGCTCGGGGCTTCGTTTTGGGGGACGAAGTCGTCCTCCTCCTCGCCGTCGAATTTGTCGGCGGACGCGTCGTTGTAATTTGGACGCTTCCCCCCCTTCTTCCTACTCTCCCGCTCCTCCCTCTTCGCCCCGGCATGCTCTTCGGCGTCGTCGGCATTCATAGGGCGGACACGGCCGGGATCGACGTCGCTCTCGGTCTCTTCAGCGCCATCCTCGTAGATGACGTTGTACATGCCATTTCGACGGCAGACGTCGATTGCTGCCGGGCGCGGGCGCGCGTCCGGGTCACTGGCGTCAGTGACCATGACGCGATCGCCCCTGCGGAGAAGGAGTGCAGCCATTGCAGCCAAATTGCCCAAACGATGTCTGATGAGGGTTTGCGCGGCCCCAGTGTGTGAAACGTCGAGGGGGGTCGGTAGGGGAGGGGAGGGGCGGCGGCGGCGGGCAGCGGGTTTGGCTTTGGGCTTTGGGCTTTGGGCGGGTTTTGGTTTTATTTGGGGCGGGGCTACAATATGTGTTGTACGTACAATACTTATGTATCTACTACTGTGAAAGAAACGACAATTCTCTGTCTTGCCCACGCACCAGACATACTTGCAGAGGAGTGCTTCATCGCGAAGTCACAGGTATCAAAGTACTGATCGATGGCCACGGCGTCGTCTGGAAAGGATGTCTTCAGCTCCTTCTCCAGCCTTGTCCACGAGGCGCAGATGCGATACTCGTCGTTGCCGGAAATGGCCACATCATATGCATCATCCAACGGCTGCCACTCCACTCGGTCGTCGCTGATGTAATCGAGTTGTTTCCGCGTCGAAGAGCTCTTGTCGCCTATCCTGCCACCGATGTAATGCAATCCAGTGTCGAATTCGTACCCCTTCTCGGTAAAGGTATCGATCTTCATTTATCTTTGAGTTTGCTCTGCTTCCGCACATGATGCTCAATGCTCTGCTGCCATTGCTTGTCGGTCAACCCTCCCAGCTGCTTCAGCAACACGGCATCCATAGCCAGCCCGAGGGCTCGCGCTTCTTCCAACCGGGGTTTCAATCGACTTTCGAGACTATAGAAGAACAGCACGGGCCTTCGTTTGAGGAGGGCAGCGGCCTTCTCCTCGTCTCCCAGAGCATCGACGTAAAATCGAAAGGTCGGCTCAAGGTTCTGCTCGACGTTCATGCCGAAGAAGGCTGGATTTGCAGGCACGAATGTGCACATCTCT
>JALLAP010002164.1:0-16365 GCA_036939355.1 Thalassiosira profunda | reverse complement strand
AATTACACGTGTTACTGGAGACGGATTTTGCACGGAAGAATCCGCTGACAAACAGGTGTCAGTCGGCCAGTTGAGAGGCCGCTTTGATGTTATACTGGTTCCTACGTACTCAAATGTAGGAGAAACGGTTTTGCTACCAAGAGGTCAGTCGTGAGATTTGGGTTGGAGAGAGAGAGCAAGGACTTATCAGAAAGAGAGAGAGGGGAGATAAGCTCTCCACTCTCTGTTCAATCAAGAATGGGCTCGTAATCTATTTAGAATGTGCTCTATTCCTAGATATCTATGAGTATCACATTTCTTGAGACCAAAGTCGCCTTGCTCAGTCAGCGGAGGCCTCACAAGGACCTCCCCGAACCACAGGCGTCGCCATTTTGCATCCTCTACTCCTATCCTCTTGACCTTCGCTTCCTACCTATCTACTCTTGATTTGTACATGTGAGCCTTTCTGTAGCAAAATGAATTTCGTCCGTCCAGCCGCTTCATACCCCTTTTTGTGGTCATCAGCCAAATGGCCACGAGCGTCGCCCCACTTGGGGCGGCGTAGGTTCCACTTTTGGCCCATCGCTCTGGCTGGCGTGTGCCACATTTGCCGTGGCGTTCTCATCGCCGTCGCCGCCAACGTTGACAGCGCCGCGATGTTGGTCTAAATTTGCCTCCTCCACCTTCAACTCCAACTCCAGCCGCACCAGCTCGAGCTCCGCCCGCTTCGCCTCTAGCTCACTTTTCTTAGCCTCGGCGTTTGCTCTTTGTACCGCCGCGCGCGCGATGGTGGCGTAGTACTCGTCCTTCGTGCCGGGCGGGGCGGACTGCATCGCGTGCTGCTCGAGCATCTGCTGGTGGACGGCGCACATCTTCTCTATGCCGGTGCGGATGTCGTTTTGGACCTCCTCGCGCCATTGGTCCGTTTCCGTCCGTTCTGTTCCTTCCGGCGCATCATCGGCCTTTGAGCTTGCCGGTGATCTGGTGGCATTTTCAGGATGGCCCATTAGGACTGTGAGGACCGTTCGATGCGCCTCGCTCACCTCGCCCACCATCCCGATGAACTCTGTCTGCTCGGATGTGACTGTAGTGTCCAACGCTTCTTCCTTTTCCTTTGCATCCTCTTTAGCCTCTCTGTCAATACCTGCCTCGGCCATGTCGCTCGATCGCGTCGATGGATCGGATGGATCAGACGGGTGGCCGGAGGGATCCGATTCGGACGTGTCGCTCACCACCGCGGCCGCCGGAGGAGAGTGGTCGGCCTCATCACCAAGCCTGCTCTTCAACGCGCGGAGGTGAAACAGGAGCACCTCCAGCTCGTCGGCGTTGCCACTGGATGTGATGTCGTCCACGAGAGATGCTATTTCTGCTTTGACCTCGTCCCGGCTGTCGACTGTAGAAGTGGCGGAATCTGGTGCCTCCGAGCCATCCTCGTCCGCAGCTCGGTTGGAGTCGGTTGCATCATGCCCTTTGTCCTTAGTAGCGTCGCTGGTGATGTCCAAGTTGCTAATGCGAAGGACGCTCCTCGCCGCGCCATCTTCCTCCTCTTCCGACTCGTCCGAAGCCTCCACGAGCACGGGCAAAAACTGAGGATCTTTGGACTCGCTCGTCTGCCACACCTCCTCTTTCTGAAAGGGACCCCTTGCCTCCGGGTCTTCGTCGGGCACGCCACTGCTCTTTTCCAGACTTTCCTCTGACAGTATGCTGTTCTTGTCGGGCCCTGAGCGCTGTGCGCGCCGTTTGCGTTGTCGTGACAGCTTCCGCCACACCCTGACTTGCAAGAACAGCAAGGCGCCGAGGCAGGCGACTACGCAGGAGACAATGACGATGATGAGGATCAACTGTAATCGGCCGTTCGACGCCTCGACGGGCGACGGGGTGGGCGCCGGGCTGTCCGGCCCTGAAACGGCGGGCGGCAGGCCCGATTGTTGGTTCGGCGGCGGCGGCGCGGACGCCGCCGTCGGTATCGTCAGGCCCAGCGAGTCGGATATGGAAGATGCATCCTTGGAAGGGTCAGCAAACGACGTCGACATCGATTGCCGTGGTATCGGCGCCTTCGACGCCCCGCCGTCGTCGAAGCCGTTTGGGATCGCCTCCGGAAAGGACATGGTCATCGAGTGCGACATCGACCCGCCCGGGGACGGGTGCGGCCACGGCCAGTGCGCGCGCTCCTGCTGCGAGTAGTCGCCACTCCGCCGCCGCGGTGTTCCCTTCCGCCGCGCCCGCCGCCGCCGCGTGTCGTGGTTGGTGCGCCGGCGGCGCGGCAGGGAGGCCGGCGCCGCGGCCGCCGGAGTCGGGGCCATGAGCAGTGGCGCACGATGTATCTATTCTTTTATGCGCATTGGCGGCGTCACGCTGGATAGTGCCTCTCCTGGGGTTCCCAACGCGCTTTGCAAATCTGTGCCAATTGTCCGGCAGGAGTCCAGCTCGTGGGTCGGTAGATGTGCCGAGTGCGACGAGGTGGGCTCTTCTCTTGCCGTCGATGGTTTGCAGGTGCGTTGCAATCGCCGTGCCGAGAGGAGCAGGGGCCATTTTCAGTTCACCCCGTTTCGATTGCTGTTCGACAAAGTTAGCGTTTGAGTGCGGTCGGACGTGAGACAAATTTGGTGCCGGGCGTCCGATCTATGGATACAACTGTCCAGAGTACATCCTTCCCTCCCTCCTGTCCTCCGAAATGTACTAATTCCCACCGTTCATTTTGACCTCATTCAAACGACTTCGCGGGCTTTCTAGTACTGAATCCCAAACGTATGTAAATTAACAGTACTGAATTCCAACGTACCCATTGAAAAGCCCGCTCAACTCTTTGATCAGAGTGACCCTCCACTGGCTTCTCTCTTCACTGCCCGCCTTCAAAACCACACAGCGGCCGATGGCCGATGCCGAAGCGATCTTGCCAATCGAGCACTGATTTACCTGCACTTCCTCCTCATCTTGCCCTTTGCAACTCTGCTGGCAAAGCGGCGGCACTGTTTGGGCTCGTTCCTTTCCTTTTGGGTTGGCTGTTGTCGACGGTGAGTAGTTACCGGAGTGAGAGGAGGACTGGGCGTAGGGTCCTCTGCGCCCTACTGCATGAGCTGTGTCCTTCGCGTTGGGCTTGGATCGAGGCCTGCGACGTCCGGCAATTCATTGCTCGCTTGGCCTACTTCATGAGATAGTTTCCCTTCTCACCGATTTACGCACATATCAATATCAATACAGGTTCGTATCAGAAGCAGCCAAACACCATAGCAACGATGGGTCTCAGACATCTCGCCGCGTTCCTCCCTCTGGTCGCGCCCTTCGTCCAGGCAAAGGGCCCCGCGCGGAAGCGATCGAACGCCGCTCGCTATCAATCAAAGGTCCGGGCCGACGAGGCCTATGATCCGTACCTCGGCCTGGAGGCGAAGCAGCCTCCTCGTCGCGACCTCCAGGAGGAAATGTCCGTCGCCACGACGACCGGGACCGGCCCCACCGAGCCGGAAGACACCGGCACGCCGCCCAACTACACGGAAGAGCAGTGCAACTACTGGCTCGACCTCATCGTCGCTTCCGATGCCTCCGCGACGGGAGGCCTGAACGAGGCCGAATACCACGCCTTCCTGTCCAGCATCGCCGATCCCCCGTACATCGCCGAGTACTTCACGGCCTACGAGGACTTCGACGAGCTCCCCTGGATCTTTCGGGTGGTGCACAAATCCCTCTCCTGCCACTGCGAGAAGCTGGGCTACGGCGCCGAATGCTGCGAGGGCGACAACGCTGAGGTGTTGACGGTCGGGATGGAGGACCGGGACCTGGGCACCACGCCCGCCGAGGAGGAGTACCACGATCTGGTCTGCCAGCAGATCTCGTACGTGCTGGATCGGACGATCGAGAGCCCGCAGCCGACGAAGGCGCCCACGCCCCCGCCGACGGGTGCGCCTTCGGCGATGCCGGTCACGCAGGCGCCGGTGACGGCCGCGCCGGTGGTGACGCCCGCTCCGACCGTCTCGGTGTCGCCCACTGCCGGGAAGGAGATCCCTGCTGTGGAGAAGGGGCTGCCGGAGGAAGACTCGGGCCTCTCCACGGGCGCCATCGTGGGCATCGTCCTGGCCCTCCTCGCCCTCCTCCTCGCCATCATCGCCCTCATCCTCTACCGCCGCCATCTCGAGCGCCAGCGCCTCCGGGCCTTCGCGGGCGATCAGATGGACGAGGACCTCGAAAGTCCCGAGGCGGCCGACGAGGGCGAGGCTCCCTTGCCGGAGCCGGAGGCGAACGACGAGCCCCAGCCGGAGCCGGAGCCGGAGGCCGACGACGAGAGCTCGGCGCCGAGCGTGTGGAGCGGGAGCGAGGCGGAGGAGACGGGGGAGATGGGGATGGTGGATGCCGACGACCAGGCGGTGGGCGTGACGGCGGGAAGTTCGCTGGCGGCCATGGGGGCGGCGGGCGCGGCCGCGGCAAATCTCTCGGGCACGGGAGGGGCCATGACTTGAGAGCAAGAGCTACATGGTGGTGTGGGGTTGTTCGATTGATGAGGAGCTATTGTACCTCGGGATCGGAGAGGGTTGCATTTCGTGGTGTGTGTTTGTGGTGTTTGGTGCGTGAGATAGATTCAGTTGAGTAATGCATAAGAAATCTTTGTCTAGACAAACAAGTGATTGCGGCAAAGGATCACACCAATACGATCCTGAACTCTAGAACTGCAACTGACAGGCCGGGCGCACCAACGGGACGTACGAACCTTACCTCTAGAGAGAGAGCAGCTTGTAATCTGAGGTTGTCTGAGGGGAAAGCAAGCAAGGGGACCCTTCTCCCTCAGCTCCTTGCCACAACTCTAGCGTAACAGGTAAACGACTGTCTACTACCGGATACACTTCATCACGAAGGACCGTTGTCCTTCTCCGCACGTCTTTACAGAACATTCATTTCTGGTTGCGCCGCCCCCAACCCATAAGAAGGCGTATCCCATACACAATTCTTCCCCGTGGTGTTCACACATCCAGCACTACTTTTTCGACGACTTCAGCTTTCGCAGGTGATTTGCCAACTCCTCCTCCCGTCCCTCGTACGCCGAGAGCAGCTCCTCCGTGCTCTTGCCAGGATTGGTGGCCTTCACAAGCGAATCAATTTCCTCCTTGATCGCGGCCTTGGGCGAAGGCGGCCTCGCCGGCGTCTTGGCCTGCTTCGCCTCCATCTTCTTTAAGTTGGAAATCAACTCGTCCTCGCGCCCCTCGTAGGCCGCCAACAGCTCCTTGCTGCTCTTCCCGGGGTTGGTCTTCGCCACGAGGCTCTTCACCTCCTCCTTCTGCTTTTGCGATTTCATCTTCAGCAGATTCTTCTCCAGCTCCTCCTCCCGCCCGGCATAGGCTGCGAGCAGTTCCTTGCTGCTCTTGCCCGGGTTGGTCTCACTGACGAGGTTCCGGACCGACTCCTTCAGCTGCTTCGATCGCATCTTTTGGAGGTTGTTTTTCAGGTCTTCCTCCCGTCCCTCGTAGGCGGCCAGAAGCTCCTCGGTGCTCTTGCCGGGATTCGTCTTGGCCACCAGTTCCGCCACCTCAGCCTTCACCGCCGACTTGTCGCCCTCGAGCTGCTTCGCCTTCATCTTGCGGAGGTGGCTGAGCAGCTCCTCCTCCCGCCCGGCGTACGCGGCGAGAAGCTCGTCGGCGCTCTTGGGAGCGTTGGTCTCCTTGGCGAGGACGCGGATCTCCTGGACGATGGCCGCCTTGTCGTCCGCCTTGCCCTTCTTCGATCCGGCAATGGCCGCCGCGGCGCCCGCAGCACCCATGGCCGCCAGCGCACTGCCGGCCGTGGCGCCCGCGCCCGCCTCGCTGTCTACGAACCCAGGCTCTCCCTCCACCGCCTCGCTCTTGCTGTCGCTCCACACGCTCGGAGCCGAGCTCTCGTCGTCGCTTTCCACCGGCTCCTGCCCCGGCACGGGCTCGTCTCCATCGGGCAGTGGCTTGGGATCTTCCGAATCGGCGCCCGGTCCGTCCTGGGCCTCCAAATCCTTCTCGTTGTTCGCCTGCCAGTCGGCGAGGCGCCGCCGGCGCTTCTCGTCCTGGACCTGGCGGTAGCGCGTGACCGCGGCGAGGATAAGCAGGGGAACGCAGAGGACGGCCAGGGCGATAAAGACGATGGCAGCCGTGGAGAGTCCAGAGGAGCTGTCTTCTTCCTCGGTCCCTCCTCCACCAGAGTCGACGTCGCGGTCCGAGAGTGCCAGGTAATCGATTCCTCCTCCAGGGTTGCCCAGACCAACGATGTCGGTGGTAGGGTTGGCCTCCGCAGCAATCTTGTACAACTCCCCATCCTCGTCGATGGCCTTGACGAGCTGCGCCTCGAACGCTGCGACCGCATCCGCGATGCCCTCGGGGGTGGAGTCGCCGGCGAGGATGGTCATTTTGAAGTTGAGGCAGAGTCCGTCGGCGGGGGCGTAGATCAGGCTGTCAGGACAAGCTAATAATTTGCAATGGACAAAAAGTGTGAGCCGTGACGTTGTTAGGGAAGCGAAAAAAAAGGAAGCCACGAGGACGATGGCAAGCCAAGTACTCACGAATGTCGGTGACCACGACCGGGGCCAAGGACCCCATGCTCCCATCCTGCACCCTCCGTCCCCGCAGCCGCTTCCCCTCGCTCGTTGGATCGTCCATCATCCCCAACATCTCCGCCTGCGTCTGGACAACCAGCACGCCGAACGCGTCGATGACCTCCATCAAGATCCCGTTGTTGCCGGTGTTGTCCATGACGGCCTGGGCGTCGTAATACTCGTCTCCCTCCTCGAAGGTGGAATAATCCACGACGCTCCCCACCACGTCGATTTCCATGAGGGGGAGGGAGGCCGGGTCCACCACAGACACCTCGGCTCCAGAGGCGTACTGCCCCTCGTCGTCGTAGGCGTCCGGGCAGGGGAGCTCGGTCCCGGACCCACAGTCGCCCAGGGAGGTCCAGCCGGAGGCCGCATCGCCCGAGGGGGCATTTTCGTTGCACGCCGCGGCGTCGGTGCACTCGAAGGCCACCCCGTCCGTCACGCCGGCTGGCTCGGTCGCCCCCGTGGTCGCGACCGGGGCCTCCGTGGTGGCCGGGGCGTCCGGATCTTCAATTAAATCAAACGCCGCGGCGATGGCGTTGCAAATGTCCGCCCGATATTCCGCCGACATCCGCAGCATGTCCGGACTCATCCCCTCCTGACTCTCGTCCGT
The DNA here is from genome assembly GCA_036939355.1 of Thalassiosira profunda. Taxonomy (NCBI): domain Eukaryota; phylum Bacillariophyta; class Thalassiosirophyceae; order Thalassiosirales; family Thalassiosiraceae; genus Thalassiosira; species Thalassiosira profunda. Next base: position 9,232 of record JALLAP010002164.1, on the reverse strand, counting down.
CAGCCCCGTCAGCGGCACCTCCGCGTCCCGGCCGGTGCAGCACCCCTCCCCGCCCCCCAGGTCGGCGCACCGGCACGCCAGCGCCTTGTGGACGATCTTGAACGTGAAGCCCAGGTCGGCGTAGGAGTCGAACTGGTCGAAGTACTCGTCGACGTGGTCCGGCTCCTCGATGCCCTGGAAGAAGGCGAAGAATTCGTCGGTGGACAGTCCCCCGGAGCCGTCGCCGTCGGCGGCCAACACGGCGTCGAGCCACTCCACGCACTGTTCGTCGGTGTAGTCGGGAACGGTGACGGTGATTTGGGCGGGCCCCGCTCCTTCGGGGGCGGCTTCGGCGCCCTCGACGGAGGTGATGGTGACCTCCTGGCCCCGCCGGGGGAAGGCGCCGGCGTCAGCGCCGGGGGAGAGGGCCGCGAGGATGATGGCAATGGGGAGCTTCATCATCGTCGTTTGTTTGTGGGTGCACCGAGATTTGTTTGATACTCTGATGGGTGCACCGACCTGACCGCCCGCTTTCGAGTTGCAAATCGACTAGGTCCATCGAAGACTCTGGAGATTCGATACCGCGAGAGCCTGCCCGGTCGGTTCAGGGTCGTGCAAAGGTACCTCCCGGGTAGGTTCACCTATCAACCTCCCGAGACAGCCGAGGCCAACTTCAAATTTAGCAGCGCTGCCGACAGATGTGTTGCCGACAAGTGATGGCCGCTCTGGATCAATGCTCTAGTCTGGCAACGGGCGTTGGGAGGGTTGGTTACGGGGCCGCGCGGGCACATGATCCAAGGTTGAGCCCACCACCGACAAAAAAAGTTGAGCGCTTGGAGGGAGGATTTGCCCGCCATTTTTGAGGCCCCCACCTTTCTCATCCGTTACTGAATTCCCCTGTAGCTGACCGCTACAAGAGTCAGCAGACGGGTGTCTTAGAAAGCGTCATCATACGACACGACATGGAGCACAAGGTCTGCTTTTTAGCTAGAGAGGTAGCAAGCAACTGAAACCCAACATGCATAAGCTGGCAGGCTAGGAGGTAATATCAGATCAACAGCAGTTCATAGAGATAGGATTAGAAGTTGCGTTCATGTATGATTAGACGGTCTGCCAATCTCATCGCCTGCGCAGAGAAGAGGATGGAATGTACGGACACGACATGGAATCGAGAGGCGCTGGGCGCAGGTCGTGGAACTGGCTGAAATCAATCTCCAGCGCCGCTGAGGGTTGCACGGCATACACCTCCTCACCGGGCATGTCGCTGGGTCGAGGATCCTGCTCCACCTTCGCCTTGCGATTTGCAAATGGATTCCACCGCTTTCCCTCGCTCGTTGCGGTAGCACCGGCGACGGCGGGAAAGACGCAGGGTGCAAACGTTTGATGGAAGGCAATGTCCTCCATCCGGTACGAATGTCGCGCCTGCAGAGCCATCCCGGTCACCTCGCAAATGCCTTCGAGGAATACGATCATCTCCGCCTGGCGATCTTGCAGGAAGTGCGTTATCTCCTCCTGCGTCGGTTGGTCGCCAAGCAACGAAGACGCGGTCGACTGTTTGCCCCCTATCGTGGTCGCCAAAAGGCTAGATGAAGTTTCTCCCGACGTGCCATCTGCCGCTGTGCTTTCAGTCGGCGACTCTGACACTGTTGCCAAAGGGACGCCCGCCGGACCGTGCGTATGCGGTACTCCCCCCTCATCGTACCAGACCGGTCGTGGAGGCATCAACGGACTGAGCGCGTCCATGCGATGGACGAGGACGTGTGGCAACCCCATCAGTATGCTCTGCTCGAACACGCCGTCCGAATGGGGATCCTCTTCGTCTCCGCCCGAAGCAGCCGCACTGCCATTTGTCGCGTTGGTGGATTGGCTGCCGTCGAGCAGCGGCAGCGGATGGGAGACAAAGTGCGCCGTTTCCAGCTCCACGACATTCCCTCCCTCCCCTCCTCCACCTCCCGCGAGGGCCACCGGGCAGCGCTCGTGCCGCACGCAGAACACCCGCACTTTCGCCCCGATGATGTGCCGCTTCCGCAATTCGGCCACGCGGAACATCCAGTACCACCGTCCCCGCACCTTCCGCACCACGGCCACGTCGCTGAACACAATCGTCCGCCCCCGCTTCTGTCCCCGCGACATGCGCTGAAACAGCAATCCGATGGCGAGGGAGGAGAAGACGATGGCCGCGAAGACCTGGAGCAATACGAGGAGGAAGGGGGTCCAGCACTCGCCGAAGTAGTAGTCCGACGTGCCGTAGCCGATGGTGGCCATGGTGGAGAGGCTGAAGTAGAGGGCTGCAGAAAAGGGAGGTACATTGCAAAATGAGTTTGCATTCTGCCAAGCAACTCCGATCAAGATACCAGTTGGCTCACCTTCCATGTGATTGTTTATATCCATCCCGCAAAACGAACTAATGTCGACATCTCCCCCATCGCCATCTCCTAGCTTTATATCATTCTGCTCCCCGCCTCCATGATTGGTCCCGCTCCCTCCGTAATACGATCCCACTTTGTTTACCGTGAGATAGAGGCCGGCAAATATTACAATTGTGATAAAGTAGGCTACGAAAACCCCAAACATGAGTATGCACGTGGGCGTATAGGAGAGGGTGTGGAACCAGTCATCCCAGCATCTCCGGCCGGGGTGCTCGGCGGGGGCGCAGCAGCAAGAACTGCCGTTGGCGTTGGGGGCGTGTTGCGGGCGTCGATTAATGGAGGGTGACACTCCGCGCGGGGCGCTGCTGTTGTCGTCCCATCCCTCATCCCCGGGGGAACTGGCGGAAGGGGCGGCGGCGCGGCGCTGCCTCGCCGCGCCAAACCCCGCCGACGAGCGGGAGTTGGTGTTGGCGACGCTCCACCGCCCCCGCGATTGGGAGAAGGTGCCGTCGCGGTCGAGAATTCGGGGGGCGGCAGCAGCTGAACCACCTGAGCCGGCGAGCAGCGGCGCTTCCAATTCGGAGCCCATGGCCCCGTCGGGGAGTCGTCCGGAGAGCTCTATCTTTGCAGTTGGGGGGCCGGGGCGTCGAGCTAGGGCCGAGGCTGATTAGGGAGGCTAGGAAAGGGGCTCGGGGAGCGCCATCTTGTTTGTCTCCGTTCATTTTTGCTGCAATTCTTTGTGTCACTCCCATGTTGCAAAGACCCCTTTTCTCGAGTTGACACTCCTCTTCTTCCTCCCGCACCGGCCTCCGCCGCAAACAGATGATGCTCGCTCGGCCGCCAACATGATGCACCGTTCGTCATCGGGGCGTAGGGAACACAATTAGCAGGAGTTCGCAGTCGCCTCCCCATTGGGCTACTTCTAACCTCTCTGGAGCCCGGATCCGGTCAGACGAAATGAATCTTTCCCGCCTACGAGAGTGGCTGTCTCGCGCGGAGACGCCGCCGGCCAGCGCCGAAAACTCCCTCGACGAGGCGGAGGCCGGCGCCATCAAACCCTTCGAGCCCGAGAAGCGATTGTGCGAGCGCGATTACGTCATAATCGATATGCTCAACAGCCAAGTGAGTGTGCGCAGCAATATTGCAACGTTTCATTTGTTTCTGAAGTGCAAAATTGCTCATATCTCATGTCTGCAATCTGCAAAGGGTCACGAAAATGTATCGTTCTGCGTCACCGACCCGCACCAGGAGGACAATCCAGTGATATACATCAGCGAGGGATTCGCAAAACTGACGCAATACAAATACGAGGAGATCTGTGGCCNGTTGCCGTGCCAAACAAAGGCCCGGGGCAACAGCCATCAAATCCAGGTACAGATTTTGTTGTCAACTTGTGTTTAGCGTTATTATGCTTCATTTCACAGCTGCAATCTCTCTTAGGCTGGGTCTACTCTCTGGGAAGTCACGTATGAAAAGTACAAGTTATTGCAGCGGGATGGTTTGCTAGAAAAGGTTGAGGGAAACAACAACTTAACGGACGCAAGAAGTATCATATTTCATTGGGATGCAGGCCGCAGTCTACGGCGACGAGGTAGGGATGGCATAATACCTTCCAATCCGGGCCCTTGCAATGCATCTGGAGGGATGAAAGTGTTCTAAACTGGAGAGTGACCATTACTGATATCTCAGCGATCACTGTTCTGTATGATGTTTGCTCCAACTGCCCCATACAATCGAGCAACTTGCGTCAGCGTTTGTTCGTATGTCAAGAATGTGAATGCTGCCGTCGAAACAGTTTGAATGAGCTTGGCGTTCATTCCCTGAAACAGACCCGGAATGCCCTCCCGCGAAAACTGCTGGTAGAGACAATCCAATGTTCCAGTGTAAGCGTCTTTGCTCAATCCTTCAGAGCTGCGTTCTGGAGAAGAGATGCTCTTTCTTTGCAGACGGAGCAGCACCTGAGCCAGTCTGATAACATAAACACAAAAGAGATATCAGCAAATGAAAAGAATCTATGATTGCAGCATGAGTATATCAGCAGAAACTCACTGCAGCGGATAGGTCAATACCGTTGCAACTGTTTTCGCCAAGGCGCCCAGTATGAATGCTTCCACGGGTGATAGAGTTGCAATGGTTGGCACACGAGCGCCCCTGCCTCTGGCCACTCGTTTCCGGCGGCCCTTCAACAGCAATATTTTCAGTTGCTCGTACAAAAAATGTTGGATGATTGGGTTGGAGACCAATAGGAGCGACGTGCGCGTCCCGTTCCACAACTGAGAGACGCCCTCGTCGCGGGCAATGCGATGCATTACGTTCCACAAAGTTGGACGCCGCTTCCGCAGAACGTCATCGGGCAATTTGGACTCCATGATGCGCAGGCTGGCCACCCACAGGGGATTCGATAGCAAGACGTTGATGGCGCCGGCCAGAGACGACGCCAGCAGCGATTTGCCCATGCTCGATTTGGGCACGAGGGTTCTCCGACGACGACCATTATTTTGCTCGAGCGACGCCAGGCTTCGCCGCGTGGCTTGCAATGCGTAGAAGAAGATTGCATTGGACACCATCAAAGTGGTCGCCGTGTGCGACGCGCCTTTGTAGAGCGTTTCTTCTTTGTGCAGCCGCAGGAGGCATTGAAGAATAGTTTCGTGCGATGCTCCCTGCTTTTCCTTTTGACCCGGCGGATCGATTTTGATCCAATCCTCGCCCTCCGACCCCTCATCACCGCTATCATCCTTTCCAGCTCCTTGCGATTGCAGCTCCACCCGGATCCGCTCCAAAGGATAGAAGGCCAATATCGCCAGGGCGCTGCCGAGGGACCCGCCGAGCGCGTGGACGGAGGCAGGGAGGTGCACCGTCGATGCCGCGGGGGGTGGCATATTATTATCGACCGCTCTACCAGAAAGATAGCGCAAACAATGAGCCAGTCGCGATGGCAGCGACGGCGGCCAATGCGACGAGGATGCCGGTCGAGATGGGCCGGGCGGGAGAGGCGTGGGGGCGCCAGGAGGGTAAGGGTGGGGCGTAGCCGTCTTCGGGTCGGCTTTGCTTTGTGCTTTGTGGTGGCCAGCGTGACGGATAACACGCGTGAAATCCCGTGAATTCAGTTGCAAGTTGCTACCCTGCGCTGTTTGACGTTTGACCCTTGATGGCGCTGGCTCAGCGTCGCCGTCAGACGTGGACGCAGGCCGGGAGGGGGCGGGAGGAGTGTTCTACGATACCTAGGCCCCATTGGGTGGTCTGAAATGAGCGGCGCAAATAAGGACGGCGGCGGAGGGCGCGGGCAAGAGAATCCAAACATCAGCAATTTGAGACGGTACGATGCCGAGCTCGGGCGGCTGATGGGTGGCCCTTCCCGTCCAGAGGGTGGCCGCGGTGCTGGTAATTCGCGCGGAAATGACTGTGGGAGGGACCCAAATTATGACGGCCGGGGCCAGTTGGGCGAGTTGGAGGTCGGCCGCCACGGCACCGTGGTGTCGGGGTTGACGGGCGCGGGCTCGGCGAGGGAGGCGTGGCTGCGGCGGGGGGAGCGGGAGGGCAGCAGGAACCGGGGCCGGAGAAGGCGCGGCGACGAGGGGGCGCGAAGTCGAAGCCGGGAAAGGAATAGCCGAAGAGAAGAGGATGGCCGCAGATCAGATCATCGGTATGAGAACCGGAGGAGGGGGGATAGTCGCAGCCGGAGCTCCGACGACCGCCGCCATCGTCGGAGAGACAGGAACGAATCGCCACATCGCCGTCGCAGGCGCAGTGATCGAAGGAGCGAGAGCCTCGGCCGCAGCCCCGGGCGGTACGAGGGGCCAACGCATCGCGATCGCGGGGGGAGGGAATCCCGGGGCCGGAGCCGAAGCCGGTCGTACGATCGACGCGCGCGGCGAGACGAGGCACGGCGCATTCGTCAAGAGGAAAATGTTGCCAGAGCGCGGTGGGAGGAAAAAATACTTCGTCGTAACGAACTTCGTCAATATGAACGCAGTCCCGGTCGTGACGAGGATAGGCGCCGGCGCCGGCCGAGGGAGGAGCCGAACGAGGAAAGGAATCGAAACGGAAGCCCTGCCTACATTGTCAGCGAGGACAGCGACAATCCCCATGCGGCAGCAGCTGGGCACAAGAGCGAGGGGGGCAAGGCTCCTTCAAGAGATGTCGGAAATGATGGGGATGGAGGGCCAAGTGAGGGGAGAGAAGCGGCTGGCAAGAGATCTGAGGCCAGTCCAAAAAAGCGGTCGCATCGGCATCGAGAGGATGGCGGGCAAGAGGGTGGAAAGAGGGGCCGCGACCATCGATCCTCACGGCGCCACCGCTCATCATCAGCGTCCTGGTCAGACCGGTCGTCGTCCTCCCAACGTCCGCGTCGTGATTACCAGAATGCGAAATGGCCGCTCCAGAACGAGCCGTACAACCCCCCTCCGCGCGGGCTGAACTTGGATCATCATGACATGCAAAACCCGAGGGATAGGAGGCCATCCTCTCCATTTATGCGGTCCAGATCGCATTCAATGTCGCGTGAGAGGTACAAGGATGACGGCGCAAGAACCGGCCGGAGGAAGGAAGGCAAGAAGAGGAGGAAAAATCACAGGAGTCGCAGTGCAACCAATGAAAGTCGCAGCCGCAGCCGACGGAGGGATCGCTTGGATTACTCTGGAAGCAAAAGGGCGAGGGGCGCAGATCGCTCATATTCACCACCGAGCGGCCGCAAGCGCCCGCGTCGCAGCCATGACTACAGAGATGACATTGGCGGCCACGACAGACGCTCTTTCAGCAGAAGCGAAAGCAAAAGTCGGAAGAAACGGTCGAAGAAGAAGAAAAGGCGCCGCCGCCATCGATCCGACAAAGATGCAACCCGCGGTCACTCAGATTCGTCGAGGGACGATACCGAAGGGCACTTCCGGGGCGGGCCCGGCACGATGATCGACCACAGATACCGCATCGTGCGCGACGTCGGCCTGGGCACCTTTGGCCGCGTCGTCCAATGCGAACAGGTGCGAGGAAGCAGCGGCAGCCGGCGCTCCTCCTCCTGGAGTCGCGACGAGGACAATCCCACCGTGGCCATCAAAATCGTGCGCAGCGTCCCTCGGTACCACGAAAGCGCCCTCATAGAGGGCGACATCTGCGAGCGCGTCAACCGGGAACAATCCCGGCAGAACAAGGACTTCTGCGCCAAAATGCTTGATCGCTTCTCGCTGCCGTCCGGGCACTACTGCCTCGTCTTCGAATGCCTGGGCTGCTCTCTGTACGACTACCTGAAGGCGCACGACTACGCTCCGTTTCCCATGTATTGCGTGCGGGACTTCTCGCGGCAGCTCCTGGAGGCGTTGGACTTCCTGCGGTCGTTCGGCCTGATTCATACCGATTTGAAGCCCGAAAATATACTGCTCTCGAGCAACGGGGAGACGACGTATCGGCGCTCCGACGGATCGACCGCGCGCGTCCCGGTGACGACCAAAGTCAAATTGATCGACTTTGGCGGCGCCACCTACAACCACGAGAAGAAGAGTTCCACCGTAAATACGCGGCAGTACCGCGCCCCCGAGGTCATTTTGGGCTGGGGGTGGAGCTACCCTTCGGATCTGTGGAGTGCGGGCTGCATCATCGCCGAATTGTATCAAGGAGAGCTGCTGTTTGCAACGCACGACAACGCCGAGCACTTGGCCTTGATGGAACGGGCGGTGGGACCCTTCCGGAAGGACCTGCTGGACCAATCGACGAATCCGCTGGCGAAGGAGTGCTTCGATTCGAAGGGATGGCATCGGATCCGGGGCGTCCTGTCGTCCCGCAGCATCGAGCACGTGCGAAAGATGGCGCCCATCGAGCAGGTGGTGCGGGAGCGCGATCGGTCGACGGGGTTGGGCCACTTGCTGCGATCGCTGTTGACAATCGATCCAAACCGGAGAGCGACGGCCCGGGAGGCATTGGCCGCTCCGTTCTTCACGCAGCTTGGGTGAAGGCAGAGGGTATTCAATACAGTCCCTCGATACCGTTTGACCATGGGTACTCCATCGGTCGATTAGCTGGATCTTGCAATGTTTGGTGGGCAGTGCATTGGATATCACCAAAGATAAAATGATACGTTATATCCCCAACTACAACATCCAACCTCCCCGCGCTGCCCGATTGCACACCGCTGCCACCAATCGAAGCAGCGGACTCTCCACAATTTCCGCATGCACCGCACTCGCCCCCTCCGAGACCAAATCCGCATTCCACAGGAGGGCGACGGCGAGGAGCGCCACCGACCCAAGGGAGAAGCTGGCGAGGAGGGAGGCGACTGCGGCCGGCCTGCGCAGGCTCGCAGCGGAGGCCCTCGCCGGGGCAGATGTTGACGAGGGATGGGCGCGCGTCATGCTCGCTCTATGTCACAGTTAGAGTTGGCGAGATAAGTTGCAACTTTTAGCAAAATCAGCAGATCCACAGGCAACACCAGATCAACGAGTCATGTTACCACTCTTCTTACCGTCTCCTCAACCCATCCACCCTCCATCCCGGGTCCGGCTGCCCTGTTGTCGTGGCGTCGCTCGGTCGGCCACAACCAGCAACACGCCAACAGGGAGACGGTACCTATGTAGATGGGGAGGCACCGACGTCGGGGGCTTCAATTTTGATGACTCCCTCGCAAAAGTGAGGCATTTCGCCGTCGGTCACTCGGAGTCATCTCTGTGACATGCCCTCCAGACAGTGTCTTTTCAATGAGACGTCCGTGAGTGGTATCTTCCCTGGTTGTGTAAAAATGAGATAAGGGGGGATCAAAAGAAATGCACTTCCTTTTTTCTTCCCCCTGGGGAAGAACCTCCCCACCTGTTAACCAAATGACAAAACTCCAAGCTTTGTTTTTCCCCAAAAAGGCAGCCAGGCCGCACTCGAGGCCCACGCCCGCTGCCGTTGGGGTCCCC